>JAAGNO010021578.1:0-24862 GCA_033439905.1 Ceryle rudis
GACCGGCCTCAGCCCACGCGCGCGACTCCCGCCGCGCCGGCCGGCCCGGCCCCGCCCCTCCCGGAGGCCCCCGCCTGTTGCACGCGCGCAGGCCGGGGGCTCCCGTAGCCGGCGGGGGCAACCCCAGCCCGGGGCCTCTCGCAGGCCGGGCCGAGGCGCCACTCCCTCTACCTCTACCTCCCCGCCCCAACCGCCGACCTCCCGCGGCAACCCCGTCCCTCCTTCCCGCGCCCGGCCTGACGGGCTCTCGCCTCACCCCCCCGCTGCCGTTATCCTGCCCTCCGCCGGCAAGGCGCCGCACGAGCCCGAGACCGGGGCTGCCCCCCCTCCCCGTGGCGCGGGCGGCGGCGCTCTGCCCTCCGCCCCGTACCTGCTGCCGGCGCGGCCCGGCGCTGTCTCCTCTCGGGCCCGAGGCGGACGAGCGCCGCTCACTCCCTCCCTGCCCGCCTGCCCAGCGCTGGCTGGCGACGGCACCGCGCACGCGCCCAGCGAGCCGCGTCGCTTCCGGCTTCGCCGCAGCGCCGCCTGGGAGGGAGAGCCCTTCCGGTGGGCACGGCGAGGCGGTGACACCTCGCACAACAGCGACGCCCTCCTCAGGACGGAGACGGCGGCGGGACGCAGCTCCACAGAAAGACTACGACTCCCGGCGTGCTGCGCGCCCGAACGCAGCCGCAGACGAGGAGCGCCTGGTGTACCGCGGGGCATGCCGGGAGTTGTAGTGCGGTGGGCGCCTCCGCCGCAGCCGGGAGGGTCTCGGGAGGGGGAGGAGGCGCGGCCTCCCCGCCCGAGGCGCGATGGCGGCGGCCGGATCGGAGGCCGGGAGATGGGGCCGATGACGGCCAGGCGCTGCCCTGCGGAGAGAGGCGGCAATGGCGCAGCATCCGCGAGTGACAGGTCTTAGGCCGCTGGGCCGTAACCTGCCTCCTGTCAGCGCTACCGCGCGGGAGCTCAATGACCGGCTGCGTTGGAATAGACCGGGACTCCCCGGGGGCTTCAGCAGCCTGGGCTAACCGAACGAGCTGGTGTTTCCACTTCAGTTAATCCTGCTTGCGATGATACCTGGCGGTGGCCTCCGTATCACCAGGAACCGCGTCACCACAAGCGAAGCGCTGCCGCCCTCCGCGCACGCTGAGGGTGACGGGTGCACAGTGAAGCCATTTCGCAGTTTCATGGCCGATCGCAGCAGAGTGGCAGCAGTAGATACAGTGGTGGTCCTGGGCTTACAGTGAGCACAAAAAGCAACAGTAGCTCCTAGTTAGCTAGGTGGTGTGTGTTGACCCAGATGCATCTGTTAAGTTGTATGACAAAAGTTTATCCGCACGCCTGCAAAGGAGCGCAGGGAGATGACGGCGGGAAGGGAAGCCCTAACAGGCTGCTCCCAGGCCTGTTCGGGGAGACATCAGCCCTCCACAGGCCCATCTTGAGGAGCACAGGGACACAATGACCAGGCAGAAACTCAAGGGCTCAAAGGAGGGAGACCTTCTCCAGGCGTGTCCCTGGGAACCTCACCCCCAGAGCACCTTTAGGACTTGTGGGGGAGGGTGGCTGCTGCCTTCAAAGGTGTGGGATATGGGATGCAGAGGAAGGGTGCTTGGGGATTGCACAGGACTCATTAGGGGAAGTTTAGGGGAGGAACCAAAGGCAGAAGAGATCTAGGTGATTGGTGGAGGATCAAGTGTGAGAGAACAGAGGGATATGGGAATAAAAAGGGCTGGTCGTGTGTGGCCAGTTTGTGATGGTTTGACCGGTTTGTGATGGTTCTACCGTGCCCTGCGCCTGGTCGGTGCAGCCTGTCCCATCTTCTCACTAAACTGTCACATTTTGCCCTGGGTGAGGGGCTCTTGTTGCCACATGCAGGGGGTGTGGGGGAGTCTGGGTGCCATGGTGATTGGGACTCATGCCCATGGGGCAGCACATGGGTGCAGGCCTACAGGTCAGTGTGTAAGTGGCAGTGAAGGTGAAGCTGGACCAGCTGACAAGAGGGTCTGGGGCACAGGAGAGGGCTGCAAGGGAAGTGTCAGCCGGCAAGGGGACCAGGGTAGTCCCGTCCGGCTGCCAAAAAGGACCTGGGTGTCCCTGGGGTTGAAGGCACCACAGGGGAGTTGGCTACTTGGGAACCAGGAGGACTGGAGACACTGGGATCGAGGGGCAGTTACTGGGCAGTCTGCCTGAGCCCAGCTGCTGGAGGGAGCCACACTGTACATAGGTGTGGCTGGCTGTGTCATCTGTGTGGCTATCTGTATATATATGTGGTGTATATGGGTATTTGAGCACATGCCTACTGAGAATACAAGTCCAGCCTGGCTACAGCTTGGACCTGGGGGCATGGAGCTGCAGTGGCCTCACCTTTCTTACACTACCAGATCTGGCTCGATTTTCCCATTATCGATGTATGTATTTGTATACATATACATATCATATCCACAGGTACATTTCATAGGGCTTCTATATAGCACAGCATTTCTACCCATAGAATTGAGGTAAGAAATTAAAGCAGACAGGCAACAGCTTTCTCCCAAAGCATTTGCAACAAAAAGTAAATAACAGTTAAGGCTTCTCTTGCAGAGGTTACCCATTTCTCACACCCTACCAGTAAGCACATCTGCACTGCAGCAGGAGGTGTGGTTATAGTACTAGTTGGCATTCCTGAGATACCTTGAATCAAATGAGCACAGGTAAGGGTGTCTGTAGAGGAATTCCTAGTTGATCAAGGACATGCAGCGGCCCTTGAAGGATTGGACAACCCTGACTTAAAGCTTGTAGAGTAGAAATAATAGTATGAGATATTGAGCAAGAGAAAACACGGAATTTGAATAGAATGGGTTAACCGCAAGGGAGGTGTAGCCAGTTATAGTTAACCAATCTGCATAAAGCTTAGGACACGTAGCACATAGTTCCTCACCAATCAAACAATTTAGATGTGCACATGGACGGCCTGACAGACTATAGAAGCACGTACTTGTGAAGCAATAAACGAGAACGATATGTAGCCATATTGGCGTTAAGTGTCGTTACTCCGGCTGGCTTCCCTCTGGGATCCCTCTTCAGGTGTCAGCAGAGATCTGCAAGTTCTGGTTTTGTTGAGAGTCCCATTTCAGGTGCAGCTGAGCTAACACAGCAGTGTGCTGCAGGTACAAGGATGAATTCCCATTTCCCATCGCCTTCGCTCTTCTGCTCCCTTCCTCCACCATGTACAATTTTTCAGGCACGGTGAACTGTGTTCATTCTGCGTGTCCTGTGATAACCTGCCTTGAAAGACCACCACAAATCATGCTTTTTTTGAAGTACCTTCCATCACCTTCGGGCAAGGATTTGCAAAACTTGAGGGCTTGTATTATGTGAGGCTGAGCTGAGCGAGGCAGGCCCAGGGTAGGCTGTTTGGGTCTGCGTGATCACCAAGCAACACGTGGAAGCAGTAAAAAGTGCCACCAGAGTTCAGACTGTCTGGAAACACAGAGATCTAAAACCAGACTGACATCAGGTGCTGGGAAAATTAAGACAGAAGGCAGCTTCATTTCTGACAAGAGTTACTTCTGAAGCCCTAAGTATTTTAGTAATCTGGGTCAATCCAGCCGAAGGGAGTTTACTGCTAAACCAACAATACAGAATTTCAAGAATCATTTTTTTTACTTCATATAAAAGTGAGGCAGGCAACCAGCATGTTGACAAAGGTGATGACATTGAAGGCTGACAGATGACCCTGAACTTGAGGGCTGAGGTGTGGAATTATACAGGGTAAACAGATCAGCAATCATATTGTGATTGGGTGAAATTTGGGTTTAGGCCTATTACTGCTGGCTCCCGTTTTCCCCGGTGCAATGGGATGACAGAAAATGGTATCACGATAGTACAGCCCTTTCTAAAAAAGGCCACAGAGCCAGACTGCTAACCATATTTAGCACTACTAAATTACACTTGGCAACAGCAAGTCTTGGTTGTCACCTACTGACATTTTGTTCAGCCCCTAAAAATGAAAACACAGTTGCCTGCACTGTTTCAAACGGTGAGAGTCACTGGGGACTCACAGATAGGGAAAGAGAAAGATAAGGCAAAGCAACAAGTTCATCGTGACTTAGAATCTCAGAGTCATAACTGCCACAGCCAAAAGGTGTTGCTCTGTTTCTGAGGTGGTGAAAAGTGGTCGCATGTGGCAGCAGGGTCACAAGAGGTGTCTTTGCAGCCAGACAGTGTGAGCATCCAGCAGGGAGAAGCAGCTCCTGCCCCATCTGCACCCCTGAACCTTGCCTGACATGTAGTAGTACCCACATGTCTGTATTCACCAGGAGTATGAAATGCTCACCGTGAAACTTAGGAAAATCACCATGAAATGTTTTAATGGGTTCATGCTGGCAGTCAAACGTAACTGCTCTCCTTTGCTTCCTCAGGTTTGGCTGAGGAAGGGTGACACTGGGAACCTCACCCTTCAGGCTTCCTCCAGGTGGCTTAGGGGACCCTTTCACTGTGCAGTGGAGTGGCTGGAGCTGGGGAGTCTCCTGGAGGTCCCTGGGAGGTAGGCAGGCAGATATGCTCAGCCCTGGGCCATTCCCTGTCTCTTTCTGCCCACCCCTGCCCAGGCAGATCGGAAACCTGCCATTGCTGTCCGCACCAGCTTCTGGACTTGGTGGTGATGGAAACCAGGGGCATGGTGACAATTCCAAGAGCAGGAACCACAGACTGGTGTGGGTTAAGTTGTAAAAGTTAAACCTCCCATCAGAGAGCAGCAGGGAGCTGATACAGGGCTCTGGGAAAGGTTTTGATCTTTTCCTGTCACGCAGGGGTCACGGAGCCTCTCACATGTGAAGGATCACTCCAGAAGTGACAGTGTTAACAAATAACAGTGGAAGAGACTGCTTTGTAAGCTGAGCTACACGGTCACATGCACGGGTTTTATTTTTAACATTCCAAAACTATTTGATGTTTCTTCCTGGGCTTGCTCTGTGTCCTCCCATTCTCTCCTCTTTCTTTGCTTGCAGTTCTCCCTTACCCACCTCACTTCAACCCAGCTGAGCACAACCAGGAGAGCAAGTGTTTGGTACACACACAGGGACTCTATGATTAAGGTAAGGCTTTTCAAATAGAGTTGGAGTCTTTATTGGTGAAACCTTCTGCAGTGCAATGGTTACTGTATTGAACTATGAAAATCATGATGTCTTTAAAACAGCCTTAGTAATCTTGTGGCCAAAATGCTAAGACTTAAAATCGGCTGAGTTTTGTATATTCAGACAGCAAACTTCATGTTGGTAATCCGTACTGAACGAATGATGATGAAGTAAGAATTGCAAGAGGTGCTACTGTACCATTTAGAGTTGCGGCTGCTTAGCAATTTTTATTCAGGAATCTTAGCTCTTTTTTTGGTTTTTGTGACTTAGTCTGTAACCAGTAGCTCTGACATTCTCTATACTGGGCACCTGCCTTGGGCTGGGTTTCTTTTGTTTTGCCTAAAACCATTCACTTGACAATCTAAAGACATTTTTGGAAAAGTATGTTAATGAGATCATTACCAGGGCATAAAATATAACCTGAGACTGAAGAAAAAAACACAGTTTGGACCATTCTTCTTTTTTTTCTCCTCAAACTGCAACTAAACCGGAACCTGTTAATTTAAAGCACTTTCTGAACTCAAAGAAAAACCACACCCACCTCCCAGTTATGAAAGCAAAGTGAGAGTTTGCCTGTGTCTACCAAGGACAGCACAGGGACCCCTCAGATACACAATGAGCAGCAGAGCAGCTCCATACCACAGCCTCCTCTGTCTCCCTGGCCTGCCCATGTCCCACATGACTCCCCAACATGCCCTGCACCGTACCGCCAGCCCGGGGGGCCACTTCAGCACCTGGAGTTTTGTCTCAGGTGAGCTATGGCTACTTAGAGCCAGGTAGGGAGGAGAAATATTGCCGCTCCAGGTGTCACAGGGAGGAGTACAGTGTGGGGTTTCTACCAGCAGTGCCCTGTGTTACCCACATCTCACTGCTCTGAACTCTCCCCTACACCTCCCATAGCAGCACCTAGTGCATTTCACCGGACAAAAATGACCCAAGTAAGTTTTGGTGCCACTTTACAGCCTGTGTGCAGCACAGATTTACCAAGTGAAGGGGAGGCCTAATGGTGCAACAGCTTCTCTTGAGCTCCGTGGTCCTGTACGCTAGGTTTAGGGAGCCGAAGGGAAGCCAACATGCTGCTATGAGAACCTAAGCAGCAGGCATGCTCAGGAAGAAAAGCAAGGAACATGAATTGAAGTCTTTGCCAGAGTGATGCTCTATATTGTGGACTTGCTCAGCCTGTCATTTTAAAGCACTTTTTTTTTTTTTAATATAAAGCAATTCCAACCCATTCAGTAACTCTGAACTAGTGGTTATTGCCATGAAACACCACAGCCTCAGCCAGCTGATCCCCAGCTAGAAAATACAGAGAGGAGCTCCCTAATTGTCACAGCTTCATCCTTACATCTTTGGGCTTATCTAACAGATCAGTTGTCACACAGAAAACCTTTTCGCTCCACATGTCTTATACTGAGCAGAAGGGTTGCTCTGGAATCAAAGTGCCCCTATAAAATCCATGTGAACTTGTTCAAGGTCTGAGCCTCAAAGGAGATGTCTTGCTCACTAGAAGGTTATTAGTGTTATTGATGAAGATTTCATCTATATCTTTTATCCTCCCTTTCCACCTACTTGGAGCTGTACCATATTCACTGCCTGACTCATTTAAAGCTTGGCTAGCAACACATATATGCAAGATCAGTCTGAATGGCAACCACAGAGCAGGCATGCCACAAAGGACAGTGACCTGCTATGCCTAATGCCAAGGTGGTCACTCGAGCTGTAGCTGTCCCTGCTGTGGGTGTTGAGATGTGGGGCTTGACTCACTTAGAGGTTACTGTGGTTCCAGGTGGTGGCATTCTTGGATTTGCTTTTTTTATTTCATATGAATGCAGAGGACTCTCAAGAATCATACACAACTGTGATACAGAACAATTTCCAATGGCACAATGTTTTCTTTCTCAGCTCCAAGAAATAAATATATCTGGTCAGCAAAAGGAAGCCCAAGCATGATTTCTTGCTGAGGTTAAGTACCTAGTGACTGAGGAAAAGTGCTACACGGAAAGAGAAGAAAATCTTTAGTTAAAGGAGACTTAAATGTCCTTCTAGAAAATGTGATCCTACATCTGGGTCTGACAGGATTTTTATGTAGGAGGCATGCTACTGCAAGTGAAACATCAGAACCTGAGCATCTCCACGCTTGAAGTATATATATGATTATTTATAGAAAATATCCTATTTAATTCTATATATTTTCTAATTTTACATCTGCCAGACAGAAGTCACAGTATCTTTTAATCTCAAGTGCACCTCTAGTACTGCAAAGACAAATTCATTATTTGTTGTGAACCCCCTCAGGTACTAAGCAAATATACTGAAAAACTCTGTAAGGAAGTTAATAACTCTGTATTCACTTCAAGATTTAACTGCTATGATAAAATGAGGTAAACACCATATACTGATGACCTCTAGAAGTCCCTTCCAACCCCAACATTCTATGATTCTACTGGCTAACAAGGATTAAAAGAAATAGAGAATATCTCCTGTCTGCCCTATACACTTCAAAAGTATTCACATTCCTTGAAAAGGATATTTTTTGTTGTTGTTGTAATATTGTATACAACTTTAACATTCTTGGCTCCAGCATTTGGATGAAACCTTTCCTGAGATTTTCTTAAGAGGTCCTTATCACGTAGTAAATCTTAGAAAGATTGGTTTATGTTTGTTTGCAATCTCATCTCAGAGGCACTCTTTAAGGTGATTATTTGAGGTTTCTCATGGCCCTTTTGGATGGCTCCTTAAAATGGGAGGCATCCCTTGATTCTGTGTGAAGAGCTCTCAGATATAATCATATGTCATATATAGTAACATAGTCACATAGAGCAAACAAGAAACTAGTTGTGTTGTGGCTCATTGACTGCGACAGAATTAAATATATATTCACTGAAAATCAATTGTAATTGTTTTATAAACTGAAAATTTCTGTCGCTGAACAGATCTGCTCCAGACACATATCTGCAGTTAAAATAGCAGCTGTATATTTTTAAACCTTACTTGATTTGCTGTCATGATGGTCTAAAAATAAAGATTTACCGAAGTGGACAAACTGTGGACTATAATTTGCATCCTTTCTTTCCACAGTAGCTTGAATGTGATTCAAGTAAGCACTTCTGGTTTGATTTTTTTTTTTTCTAACCCCACTCTTAGGACGTTTTGCAAGTTGAAGGGAAATAAAAAATGTACAGGTTTAGAGAAATGTTTCATCATCTGACATATCCGTGTGTCACCTGCCTCTGAATGTTATGTATCAAACTTACTAAGGTAATAATTTGTAAACTTCCTGCTCAGGGCTTTGAAAGTTGTAGTTTGTGTACTGGCAATAATACCATCAACTAAACCACAGAGCTAACCAGATCACCAGTTAAAATAGAGAGATAGTGGTTACTGGCATGTCAGGATATAAGCATTTAAACCCTGATAAATATCAGAAAAAAATCTCTATCCCTTCTTCCTGTCCTCTAGCTTCACAGATTTGACAATGAGAAGAGAGGCAGAGAAATCATCTGTCTGAAAAGAATGGCATATAGATGTTAAAAATGAGGTAAACTCAACCAAAATATACCCGAATAAAGATGAATTCTGGAGCCGAATGCTCTGACAGGGTCACTTTTCATAAACAAAGCATGTAATTTCTTTTTCTACACGTGCTTTGGATGGGGTTTGTTTCAGCATGCAGCAGTGTGAAAGCAGCCTCCTCTCCAGAAACTTTGCAAGCAGTCCTTTCTGCCTTTCTGTGCTTTGGAGAACCGTAAGGACCATGCCTCTGATATATTTCTATTTATCAATTACTTCTCTCCAAGAGTTACTTTTGCAGTGGAAAGTATTGTTCACACATCATGGTTTTATTGCCATGTAATGTATCCAGGCTTCCTCTGACCTTATGCAAGTCATAGCTGGGACTATTTTTAGAGATTATATTTGCAGCAAAATGTTAAAAGAATGAGAGCAGCAAGGATACTGCCAACGTGAAATAAATCCGTCTGTATCTCCTGCTTCTCTGAGCAGCATAAAAGTAGATGTAACTAAACAGCCTAAAGCAGGACAGATGTGACCCTAACCCACATGCATTTAAGGGCTGGCTGGGGTTGGGGCCACCCTGGCCGGCAACCTGATGTCACTCCTGTGCAGAAGCCAGTGCTTCCCAAGGCAAGGCAGGGAAAGTTATAACGAGTAGTCAAGAAATACTATTTTTTTTTTTTTTGCATTGCTGTCTCAAGCTCTTTCCATGCAAAAAAAGGCAAAGGTACCCGAGCTTTATACTTTAGAGTGTAAGTTCATTCCTGGGTAAAGCGACCACCGAGCTGTGTTCCTTTACTCGGCAGGACCAAGGGGGAATGAGATTGATTCATTAGGAGGTGTAAACAGATATTGGTCAGCATTAGAAGTTACAAAGGATGGAACACAGTTGTGTTGAGCAATTAATGCTCATCAGGTTCAAACATGAGTGTGTTGGTCTTTAGTGACTGCAGGAACCCGCAAGCATTGCCTTTCCCAGACATCTTTTCTTCTCCAGCGTTGTTCGTGACTTCCGTTGCCGGGGTGTGAAAGTGTGAAAGATGAGAAGTTAAGACAGTACCTTCAAGAAAGAGAGGGCAAGCAGCTTCACGTATCATCTCTTACCCTTGAGCCTGAGCCTACTACCTCTGCAGCACAGCTCTCCTCAGGGCTAGGTCACTTAAGCCTGGGGTTGCAAAAGCATCTAGGTAAATGACACTACTGTATTTTCTTTAACCTTAGGAAAAAAAATAAAACAAAACACAACAACAAAGTCTAAATTATTTTACTAACAATGTCTCTTTTTTTTTCCCAGAGCCAAATGAGAGCCTGGCTGGGCCTATGGTAGTTTCTACTGCATAGAAAGTGTGGTGGGAAGACTTGTAAAAAAATCTTTTTCTCATTTTCACACACAAAATAAAAAGTGCCCTGAGTCCTGTTTGGAAACAGGACTCCAGTTCCTGGAGAAGAGAATGTTCTGAGGAGACCTTATTGTGGACTCTCAGTATTTAAGAGGGCCTATAAGAAAGATGTGAACAATCTTTTTAGGAGGGCCTTTTGTGATAGGACAAGGGGTTATGGTTTTAAACTAAAAGAGGATAGATTTAGACTAGATATAAAGAAGGAAGTTTTTACAATGAGAGTGGCAAAACACTGACACAGGTTTCCCAGAGTGGTAGTAGAAGCCTCATCCTTGGAAACATTCAAGGTCAGGTTGGACGGGACTCTGAGCAACCTGATCTAGTTGAAGATGTCCCTGATCATTGCAGGGGGTTGGACTAGATGACCTTGAAAGGCCTCTTCCAACCCAAAGCATTCTATGATTCTAGGATTTCTTCCATATCATTAGCTTTTTGCCTTCCACGAAGATTCACAGAAGCTGGACCAAGCTGGAATGCTACAGCAAGGAGCAGAAAGTCAGAATTCAGGAGTTTTCTACTTGCAGCAGCTCTTCTTTGGGCCAAATTACTGATAGCAATTGAAAGTATCTGGGCGAGTAGCTCCAGGTAGTGACTGAGCACCTTCTAGTTCTCTAACCCAACAACTGAGGGGAAAGGACCACAGGTAGGTCCTACGTGTTCCCTCTAAACAGCATCCCTTGTGAACATTGTTAAAGGAGACTGCTGGGCTGGGTGGACTAGTGGTCTAATTCAGAATATCATTTCATAGGTTTTTTCACAAGAGAAGACATGCCTCATGCTAATCACCGTCTCCATTTACTTGCTGTGAGACTCTGTTCTTCTGTTTTCCCATTTTTAGGAAGGATTAACAGGGAATTATTGCAAGGTTAGCGATATTATGAGCAAGGGGAAGTGAGAACTTCTGGAATTAGAAGGATCTTCATACCTCATGTTCTTGTACTTCTGCTTTCCTCAGGAAAATTGTATGTCCTTTTTCTATCAAAGCTTTTTAAACGAAGGAGAGGAAAAATGTATATATATTTTGAAACGACATTAATATGGAAGTGTAAGAACAGAAACGCAGTCTCCCTTAAGAAGACATTTAACCTGTTTGTATAATAAAGTTGGTTGAAATTTCTGAAACATTTGGTTTGGCAACCTCACCTTGTTCTTTCAGTCCTGTCTGTCAGTTGCAAAATGTTAAATCCAGGGAGCTGTCTGGTGGCAGCTAAATTTACGAAACAGAGATGGATATTGTTTATTACTTGTTGCCTGGGACCTCTTTCTCTCTTTTCTGGCCCCTTGTGGTGTCACTAACAGCTTCATAAACTGAATCTAAAATATGATCAGCTCAGGATCACCTATTCATCTCCGGGTAGCATTTGATTTGTCAGAAATATGTTGGGTGAACTGAAAAAGTAGAGCAGCAGTGACCAGTTTTTGTAGGATTGTGCTCTAAAACAAATCCAAAAGGAAGAAAAATGGATTACTTCTCAAAGAGACACCCTCTAAAAAGCATTCTCAGGCTGACTTCCCTGCACCATCATAGTAAGGGAAAAGCTCTGGGGAGGTTAGACCTTTGTTGCTCCCCTTCTGCCCTAACTGCACCCTGTGTTGCTGAGTGGAGCATGAGATAACCGTGCCTGCCCTCTACTCGGCATTCACTGGTGACAGGAAGGGGAAGAAAGGTGAAAGGCAGTTTGTGAAAAAAAAGGTAAAAGAAAATGGATTTAACTGGGTGAGTATAACCCTGCAACAAAGCCTCCACTGCACTCTGGAGCTTCTCTCCAAAACACAGACCGAGGCATTGCCTTATTCCAGGTTTTGACATGTGAAAGTAGATGTAGCAAATAACCTGCTTGAAGGAAAGCCCCCCACAGTCTCTTCCACAACATTTTGGCAAATCAGGAAAGCAGAGTAAAGAAGGTCAGGCAAATTAGCTTTTACCCAGGTTAACTAGTAAGGACCTTATCTATACCCATGCTGCTGTCAGGCTGTGCTGTACCATGGGGATCAGTGCTGACAGGTGACTGTATGATTCTGTGATTTGGTGTATGGACCTGGCAGTTATTTGCTCACAACCTTCTTCCTGCTGGAAGTGCATGTAAGCACCTATTGCATAGAAACCAAGTACAGGCACAGAAGGTCTGTGGCCATCCTTGCTCTTTTGGGCAATAACTCTTCTCTTCTTGTCTTTGCTACACACAGCACCGGGCTCAGAAAGCTCACCCTGGGCAGCACAGGCACTGTGAGAAATGTTTCAACCGGCACTGCCGTGCACCAATCGAGCTCTCCATCTCCTGCATGATGATCAGCTGCCGCTTCCACTGCGGGGCCACCTTCCACATGTGCAAGGAGGAGGAGCACCAATTGCTCTGTCCCTTAGAGCAGGTCTCCTGCCTCAACTCATCTTATGGCTGCCCTTTTTCCATGGCCCGCTTTAAGCTGGCGAAGCACCTCCAGGTCTGTCCAGCCAGTGTTGTCTGCTGCTCAATGGAGTGGAATCGCTGGCCAAATGTGGATTCAGACACAACCCTCCACAAGAACATTATGAAGGAGACTTTGAATGAAGAGTGTCTGGACACAGCCTTGGCTCTCAGAGACCAGAACACGCTTTTCAGGACTTTGAAAATAGCCAACTTCTTTCCAGAGTGGAGGAAAAAGGATGAAGTGGAAGAGCTAATGGATGAAGCCATGGGTGGAGAAGAAGGTGCTGTGGGAGGAATAGCCTGTGGTTCCCAAGAGGGTGACAACCAGTTGTCTGAGCTCAGCCAACGTGAGCGTGAAGATTTGGCAAAGGACAAGGAGGGAATGGACCTGGGGAGTTACCAAACCTGGGAGAACATTTTCAGCAAAGAGCTCCTTGCTTGCAAGGTAACTGACTCAGCAGCCAGCACAAGACAAAGAAAGGAAGAGGCTTCCAAGAAAACAGCATCAGCTCCTCATTCTGCTAGCTCCACAAAGGAGACAAAGGAAGTATCTGGTGGTGCAGAAGCAGCAAAGGACCAAAAGTCTGAACAAGTAACACCAAATACAGAAATGACAGGACTGGCTCCCTGGCAAGAAGGGGTCCTGGAGCGACTCAAGAAGGAAGTTGGTGTAGGTGATTACAACATGTATCTGGTACATCATGGGGGAATGCTCATCCGCTTTGGCCAGCTAGCTGCTTGCACTCCCAAAGAAAAAGACTTTGTCTATGGGAACTTGGAAGCTCAGGAGGTAAAGACTGTCTACACCTTCAAAGTGCCAGTTAGTTACTGTGGCAAAAGAGCACGACTAGGAGATGCATTGGGCCACAGGATACCGACTTCAGACAAGTCAGTGGATACGTCAGAACTGGGAATAAACCTAGAAGAATTACCTAAGACAAATATAGTTAAAGCCACACTGCTGTGTGCACTGGAAAAAGAGCTGAAAGGCCATGAGATCTCTGAAGCAAGGGGTATTGATGGACTATTTGTGGATTTTGCAACACAGACTTACAGCTTTCCTCTGGAGCCCTTCTCCTCCAATGCTGTTCTATCAGATATTCTGAATGAAAAAAACCCCGCAGAACTCCACATGGAGCTCTACACTGAATGCGTAACCAGAAGACACAACAAAAGCAGTTCAGCTTTCACATTCACTTGCAGTCATTTCTTCAGGAGGGATGAATTCCCGTCGCACTTCAAGAATGTGCATGCTGATATACAGGCAGGTCTGGATGGATGGTTCCAGCATCGCTGCCCACTGGCCTACTTGGGATGTACTTTTGTTCAAAATCACTTCCGCCCTGATGGACTTAAGGCCAAGGTTATATACAGCAAGCCTCTCAAGACATTTGCTATTAAGCCAGAAGTGGACACCCTCCTTGCTGAACCAGGGAAGTGCAATTCCACAGTGGCTAATCACGGGAGAAACAAGGACTTGCTGAGCAGCCTCCCACTGGAAGTGCTCAAGTACATTGCAGGTTTCCTTGACAGCTTCAGTTTATCTCAGCTATCGCAAGTGTCAGTACTGATGAGAGACATCTGTGCCACTCTTCTTCAAGAGAGGGGAATGGTCCTGCTGGTCTGGGAGAAAAAAAGATACTCCCATGGTGGTACTTCGTGGAAAGCTCGCAAAAAGGCAAGTGACTGTGATGCTGGGAAAACAGACAGCCATGGGTTATCTCCAGATAAAGCACAGGCATAGCAAGGGATGCTCCATATAAGTGTGCAGGTGTGGGGAAGATTCATGAGGTTGTGAATCTGAAACATGATTGTCAGGGGTCAGGGCTGCAAAATGCAGTACATCTAGCAAAGGTAGGAAGGTGTAAATGGACATCTGACTAGCAGGAATTCCTGACCCAAGCTTGTCTTGGGTAACCTGTTTGCATGTACACTGTTTTTAAGCATTGGGAACTGAGAATTCCTGATGTTTAAGGATTACACATGGACTTTTGAACTCACCCAAGCTTGTCTTGGGTAACCTGTTTGCATATACACCATTTTTAAGCATTGGGAACTGAGAATTCCTGATGTTTAAGGATTACACACGGACTTTTGAAGAACTTGAAGTTCATACATTTTAATTTTTGTTTATTTCAAGTCAACCTGGATATTTCAAAACTAAAATATGCTTTGTAACACCAAAAAGGTAACAAACAAGGAGATGTGGCTGAGAAAGGAGCTCAGGTATTTGGGCAAGCCTTCGAGAAGTTTCATGATTTCTAGTTCGCAGGAGTTGCCATGAGCACTGGTTGGGTTGTGAGTACCTAAGGGAGCAGCATGGGGATAGGAAGCTGTCTTCCGCAAAGCTGGTCCCCTACTGTTTGTGCTGCAACATTACCACCCTTCCTGGCTGTTTGGGGAGTCTGAAAGAAATATGTAAACACAGTTTGGTCAAAGTTCTAGTTGATCAATAGTTAGCTACATTTTTGGGTTTTGTTTGTGGGGTTTTTTTTGGGTTTTGTTTTTGTTTGTTGTTGTTTGTTTGGTTTTTTTCTGATAGCCTTGCAGCTGCTCTAACATAAAACCATTTGAAAGAATAACATGAAAGACACCAGTATGACCAAGCAGACAAGACAGAGATCTCAGGAGAAATAATTTAGAGATTCAGGGAAGATGACTAGTAAGGGCCTGGCTTCCAAGCAGACCCCTGAAGATCTCCACTTATCGATTCCTAGAAGATGGAAGCTTAGCAGTTTATGGCTCTTTACAAAGAGAGTACTCTTTATTAAGAGCTTTGAATTCAAAAACTGTGTAACAAAGTTTGGTGGCTGCAAGTTGAATTAGCCCATCCCAAACCAGGAATTAGCCACTGAGGTAGTTTACTGGAGATCATGGCTTCTGTAGGTAGAAGGAAGAAATTGTGGCTGAGTTATCATATAGCAACTAACTTCCATTATTGTAGTGCTATTTCAAACCAGCAGCACTGAATTTAACCCTTTTCATTTTAGTTCTCTCTACTGACTACACAGGAATCTTATTTCCCATGCACAGACTCTACTTGAAAACATTCTGTTTGTAATGAGTTTGAATTCCTAGACCACTGTGTATAACAGCTGTCATTATTTAGGACTAGGACAGGGTTGGGTAATCTGAAGTGTAGCACACCCACATACTGGCCTTCCTTCCACAGGAAGAAACATTTTTAGGGAGAAGAAATCTACTATGACTTTAAAGATTAATTCAGTCTAATGGTATACAGCAAATATTAAAGTGACTTAGTCACAGTCATATCACTACAGTCAAGCATATCACTAAACAGCGCATGGTGTCACTGCAAAGAGAATCTGAAAAATTTAACTGCACGTTTCTATTTTTTACGAGGTTGTATGTCCTCCAGGAACACATTTAACCTTACCTTAACAGTAAAGAAGTTTCTCCTCATGCTCAGGTTCCACCTTAACATGAGGAGGAACTTCTTTACTGTAAGGGTCACAGAGCACTGGAACAGGCTCCCCAGAGAGGCTGTGGAGTCTCCTCCTCTGGAGATTTTCAAGACCTGCCTGTATGTGTACCTGTGTGACCTGTGCTGGATTACATGGTCCTGCTCTGGCAGGGGGGTTGGACTCGAAGATCTCCAAGATCCCTCCCAACCCCTGACACCCTGTGATACTGTGATACTGTGATGGATTTCCCGAGCTTGTTCTGGGGTGCGGTGAATAACAACAGTTTTGTCATGTTAATTACTTTGAAGTTGCTGATAGATGCTTCTGAAGATCTTTATGAAGTCTTGTATGAAGGTTTCTTTGAGATACATATCACACAACCACTTTGCTTTATAAATGTCTTGGATCACACTCTACATGTGATGGAGTTTTCTGTGAAGGTGCAATGGTCAAGTGTCCTGGATTTCGTTATGCCCCATATTGGGTTAACACCAAAAACTGTAGAAGGATACTTTCACATTAAAAATGGCAGGTGATTCCTAAAGCAGCAAAACCCGTAAGTATAAGGCACATAACAATGCAGACCACATTTGAACTTGTTACACCAGCCCTGCACAACCAGATGTTCACTAGCCTTGTCCAGTACGAGTAATGCACACCTTCTATAAGCATATGTAGGTTTTTAAAATCCTCTTTTATTTTTACTAATATTCCCATTTTCTCTCCCCATTTTCTCTCCCCTTTCCTGTATTAGATCTGGCAGTTCAGCAGCCTGTTCTCCAGAGTTAACAAATGGCAGTGCAATGACATCACATGCATGTCAGAGCACCTGAAGAATTGTCCCTTCTACCAAGTGGAGCACAAGACAGACCCTGTGCTGCTGACAGGCATGTGTGAACCTCGAGAGCAGACTCAAACAACTTTGGTTTCTACTTTCAAGCGCAGAGTCTGAACAAGCTGTCTTCCCTCTCCACCACACTCCTGTCAGGACCCTTGAAAAGAAGATATGGGAATTTGGGTGTAAAGATTGTTGCTTCCAACTTGGATGTGCCAAACTGGCTTCTCCCCAGCTGAGTTTAAAACATCCTGCCTTTTTTTTTTTTTCATGCATTACTTTGATTGTTAAGACTTCATCCACTGCTCACTGATATCACATGCTTTCTGTTTATGTTCCTTGCTTAATACAACATCCTGAAGAAAAGTAATAAGGATCTTATTTGAAAATAGCATCTTTGAAACCTTGAAGGTAGGCTGCTGCTCCCATTCCATATCCCTGAGAGAAGCAAGAGCAGTTAATATACCTAGTTCAACCAGGTCTGCAACACCTCAGTTTTGGCTGGAAGGCCAAGTTCTCGGAGCATGGGTAGATGCCTTCCTGCCTGGCAGACCTAGGGGCTGCTAATCTGTTCTGAGACATGGAACACAGGAAAGGAGTCCCCCAATTTAAGTGAACTAGAACCTCAATGAGGACTCAGGAATTCACTGTGCAGACCAGGAGTCTTAGAAGCCCAGTTCAGACAAGCAAGCCTAGTTGAGTGCACACCTAAAGCTGACCTCATGGGAACTCTCAAACCAGAGCAAACAAACTTGTTCTTTGTTAGAAATACCCAAGTAGCAAACAATTTTAGGGGCTCAATTGACTATATATTTCTCAGTTAATAACTTTCTCTATTTTATTTTAAATTTTTTAGAATGCTTTACCTACTCAGTTTGGCAGTTGCAAATTGTAATTGTAAGCAACTGTAAACCATACATCAAAGAAATACTATTCTTTTCTGTAAAAAAAAAAAGGCATTCAGCAGCCCATTCAGTAATGGTGTAGATAATGTTTGCTTAAGTTATATGGACTGGAGTATAAGATTTCTTTATTTTTTTTATGGAGTAGAAGAGTGATTAGGGTTTGTCTTATTTTTTAATAAATACACTAAATTTAATACCAGAATGTGCTTGTTGAGGCAGCAGATGAGAGAAAGCAGGCGTGTTACCAACGTCTCTCTTTTTATGCTATTTAAACCCATTTCAGAGGTGCTAGTTAGAAATGCCATAGTTGTGGGGGTGGGAGGGATTGCTCTGAAATGGCTGTAAACCAGTTTGACAGGTTACAGCCACTGCACAGCCACAGTGGTGCAAACTCACACCCCTTTCTTTTTTAAGCTTATGGCCAGAAGTGCGAGCTCAGGACAGGAGGTCTGGCTTTTGTCTCATTGTCTTGGGCAGAAGGACCTCGCTGGGAGCTGGGTCATCTGCTGGTCTGGACCACTGCTGTCCTTGCCTGGAGAGGCCAGGTGAAAACTGACTGGCCTGGGTGAATGGGCACATGCTGCACTAGCCAACCCCAGTTTCAGTGCAGATCTGGGATGAGGCAGCTATGTAAAGAAAGAGCCCTCTCTAACACATAAATGTTGCTGATGAACTTGAGCTGAGCGCTCGGTAATCGAAGGCATGAACTGTGTGGTGACCAAAACCATGCTGAGTGCAGCTCATCCTTGTCTACACTTGCAGCTTAAGTGGTCTCTGTGAGATTTTTAATCATAGAAGGATGTTTTTCTTCTTCAGACACACACCCTCGGGAGTGTATCATCTGAGTTATCTGGAGGATTGTGTTCAGTTCTGGTCTCCCCAGTTCAAGAGGGACAGGGAAATACTGGAGAGAGTCCAGTGGAGAGCTGCAAAGATGATTAAGGGACTGGAAGTCTCTCTTATGAGGAACAGCTGAGAGACCTGGGACTGTTTAGCCTGGAGAAGATTGAGAGGGGATCTTAACAATGTTTACAAATCTCTGAAGGGTGGGTGTCAAGTAGAAGGGTCCACTCTCTTTTCTGTTGTGCCCTGTGACAGGACAAGAGGTAATGGTAGCAAGGTGAAACACAGGAAGTTCCACCTCAACATTAGGTGTGGGAGTGACAGAGCCCTGGAACAGGCTGCCCAGAGAGGTTGTGGAGTCTCCTTCTCTAGAGACTTTCAAAACCCACCTGGATCTGTTCCTGTGTGGGCTGCCCTGGGTGATCCTGCTCTGGCAGGGGAGTTGCACTTGATGATCTCCAGAGGTCTCTTTCAATCCCTACTATTCCATGATTCTACGATTCTATGAGCTGTGGATTGGTCCCAGGAGCAGGAGTAGCACCAGTTACAGATTTATTTACTTTTCAGTGCTATTGTTTTCTGTCCCTAGAGATCCTTTCTGGAGAAGTCTCATAATGCATTACACATGAGAATAAGCATGTCTGTGGAAAACACAAGTATCATCCCAGTTTTATGCAGAGAAAGCTGAAGCAAATGAACACGGGGAACCTAAGCTGGGCCAGGAGCAGTTAAACCTGGGTGCTTTGATCCTTCATCCTGTATCTTAAGCCACTGCACAAAACCAAACTGGCCATCCTTTAAAGTTGCTTACAAAAACTCACTTGTCCTCAGAACTTCTCAGATAACGTAAGTTGCCCATTACTGTCACCCTGTTTTACACAGGGAAATTGGCAGAGGTGAGAACATACAGCCAGACTTCCTACGCTGGCCTCTACATCAGGGCCTCATCCTTCACATATCATGTACCTGATTTTGAAAGATGCTGAACACCCAACTCTGTAGCAGAAGACAACAGTAGCTGCAAATGCATGTCCAAAAACTGGGTGCCAGTATCTGTGCTGGTTACTTGAAAAACGGAGCCCCTAAAAATAATGGATAATTTAGAGAAGGGGAAAAAAAAAGGTCTTAGGGTAAGTCAGTGTTCAAGGCTGGTATAAGAGATCATGAAAAAGTTCAACCTGTAAACCATCTCTCACCTGACCAGCCACATAGCTGCTGTAAACTAGTGTAGGTGCCCTGAAATTGTGGCTTATGTTAGGTACGAATTTGGCTTGTTTTACCTTCAGAGCCAACGGCAAAGGCACTGATGCTATTCTGCTTCTGGCCTCCTCCTGTCAATGCCAGAGGATTTTGTTCTTGTATCTTCCTGCACTTGGAGACTGCATGACTTCAGTTCCTGTCTTATTACCACTGATCCTGCTTCTTCCTTGTGCAGGAGGTGCTGGAGTCAGACTAGGGAGGATGCAACCTTTGCAAATGTGGTGGTTCAGGGTGCAGGTTGGAGAAAGGAATTTCACAAACTCTACCTCTTGTGATCATCCAGGGTGTACATATGTCTAGGAGACTGGATCATTTTCCTTCTCATACTACTACAGGATACGCTGGAAAGACACAGGAGGTTAATTCACAAAGAAACAAATTTGGCCCTGTGAAATATACTTCTGTAAGCTCTAAATTTGGTTAAGCAATCTTCAGCATATACAGTGGAAGCTGAAAATCCTCAGTCAACTTCAGGTTAGTCTGGTTAACTCAGACCTGGAAGAGGGAGAGCTACACAGGGAATTGGAGATCACTCTTATCCCAGTGCCAGCTGGTAGCCACTTCTTGCTTTATCTCACATTTAACACTAGTAGAGAGTGGTGGGCTGGTGCTGGATGCAGTTTAATTAACCAGAGGAATCATGCCAAGCTAGCTCAATGTTGATGGTCCTGCTCATTAGTAGAGTTGGTGAAAGCTCTGGAGAGCTGCAAGGAACCAAATTTGCCTGTCCTGTTTATCTTGGTAAGCTGGCTTGTTTGAAAGGTGTTTGTTTGGGTTCAGCAAGTCCTCAGGCTCCTAGTTTAAGCTCATAACTTAACTGATGGAAAGTTAAAACTATTTCCTAAATTTCAGCTTGAGGGATTTGATAGGAAGAAATTGGGTATTTGGTGTTTTCCCAAAACCCATCTTTTGTGGTAGTGCTGTCTGAACTGGAAAAGGGCATCCAAGTCCAGCAGAGTATTGAGGTTGCTCTTAGTCCAGATCCCACATTCTGGACCTTCATGGCTTTGATCCTATCTCTATTGCCCACAAGTCTTGTGAAGGGCAAGCACGCTCCAGGCTGACGTGTTAGGCACCGTTTCCTCTTGTTGGAAGAATGGGAGCTGAGTTGATGGCATTACGGAAATCAGAGAGGTCAGAGCAGGGCAAAATGCTCAGAACAAGAGAGCAGAAAGATGGGAAACATTAAAGGTAATGGGTTTGGATAGAGGAGACCTGCCTGATTGTAGGTGTCATGGGGAAAGGCAAGTGAAGAACAGTAAAAGGGCACAGGAATGAAAGGAAGTGGGATGCAGAAAAGGTTACGCAGCTGCAAATGTTCTAGGACGAAACTGTTCAGACAGTAGGAGAATAGGAGTGGTGTTTAGGAGAGCAGAGACATAAGGGGAATGGAGAGTTTATTTTATTTGGTTTCTACTGACAAAGAAAGATATTTGGATGAGCCTGCTGAACTCAGTGAAATGCCAACTCTGTTTTGAATTGTAATTTATACAGTGGACCTCACTCTGGGGAACAACTTCTGTTCTGGGTTATTCAGCCAGTGGGTTGCTGAGAGGCCACAGTAAAAAACACAAAGAGTCACAAATGTTGATGTTCCTGTCTGCTCATCATTTGCTGTCAACAACAAACTTTTTGGATAAATGCATCTCCTTGAGGGGGGGGCTGGAATTTCCCAATCAGTGTTATACAGCAACATGGGGCAGATGATAACTCTTAAGCAGTCAAAGAGTAGGTCACCTCCTGGCATGTCCAACAAGTCCATGTTGGAGGAAGAATTTACTTGCTGGGCTTCTAACTCCCCAAACTGAGTGAGTAGAAATAAGGTGAAGTTTTATCTGTACAGCATTTGTTATTTGCAAAGCTCTGTAACTTTTTGTTGTTCTCTTAAGAATAAAAAATGTTATGGTTTAAAAAAATCCAGTAAAATCCAAGTCTTATCTTGTTTTCTTAGTTTCATCACATTAATGTTTGCTTTGCTTTCAGATCAGGTATGTTAGCTCCTGTACCCTCACATTCATTACTCTTCTTTCCTCTGCTTCTCTTCACTATACTTTTCCTGGTCAAAGACTATTACTGGTGTGTATTATTTAGATTTATTTTGTATTCATGTAATTTTAACAATTATTTTTATTTCTGACCCATTCTCTTTGCCTAGCTACTTTCTCCTTTTTGGTTCAGTTATTCACTTACAAGAAAATCTTTCTCTTCTTTTAAAACTTCATTTTCTGGTTTGAGATTATGTTATATCTACAAGCATTTGAAGATGTGTTTTCTTTGCCAGTCTCCCTCCTTACTCTTCACCTCGTGGCTGTTCATCCAGGTATCTACAGAGGCATTTTAATTCTTGGGGTGCAAATTCCACAGCCACTTTGCATTTCTGTCAGAAGTCCTGAGCATCTTTCACATCCAGTTTCCTTACTATGACAATCCATGTTAAAAAAAAAATTAATTCCTCATGTTTTAATTTCTTTTGAAAGAAAACCTGCATGTACAGTGCAGGCCTATTCTTATTTTAGCTCCTTACTTCATTTGTATGTAAGGAAATTATACTCACATGCTCCAAATTTATTTTCGATGACCACCTGCTGTATGACTTAATTTCTGGTTACAACCGATGAATCTTTTGTGGGTTCAGTGATGGTTTGGTGAAGGAATTTGTCATCTGTCATATGGAGAATTATAGGCCTAACACCCATTATGATCATGACAGTTTGCTCTCTGATCCATAACTCTGAAGGCAGTTTCCCCACAGCAGCATAGTTCTTGCTGGTATTGATGTCTTTTAATATTAGCTCTCTCCTTACATATCCAGTTAGGAACTTGAGTGGTTCATGGCTGACTCTGAGCTGCACCAGAGAAAAGCCTCTTTTGACTTTCTGAGTTTCATCAAAGCAACCTATAACATCACTTATGTAATGCTAATGGACTATTTTTATCTTCCTTTTTATCAGTCCTGAGCAGTGGAACATTTTAATACCAGGGATGACTGTTATTCTACCATATTTCTGCTACCTGCATGGTAGCTACTTTGTACTTCATATTAGTTGCTTATATTTCTTTCCTACCAATATCTGGAAGGTAGTTATAAAGGTAATGGAGCCAAAGTCTTCTCAATAGTAGCAGGTGATATAACAAGGGGCAATGGCAACAAGTTGAAGCTTGGCAGGTTCAGGCTGAACTTCAGGAGTGACCTTTTTGCCAGAAGGGTAATGCACTACTGGAACAGGTACCCAGAAAGGTGGTGGTATCTCCAGCCTTGGAGGGTTTCCAGCCTTGGTCACACAAAATCATGGTGACCTGACTGAGCCAGAGGTTGGATCAGAGACCTCTGGATGTCTTCTCCCACAACCACTTCTCTGATTCCACAGCATCACCTGAGATTCCCTGTAGTACACAAGCATCTGCCTGCCTGGCCTCATCTGCTTCCCTTAGTTGAACTAAATAGCCATCTGGCTACTGGTATTGTCTGCTGCTGCTCCTCTCATCACAGTTAGTACATTCTTTCCCCTTGTTGTCTAGGCCTCTGCCCATCAGTACCTCCTTATCTGTCATCACATAGCTATTTAACAGGTTTTCATCGCCCTACA
Source organism: Ceryle rudis (assembly GCA_033439905.1). Taxonomy (NCBI): domain Eukaryota; kingdom Metazoa; phylum Chordata; class Aves; order Coraciiformes; family Cerylidae; genus Ceryle; species Ceryle rudis. The sequence continues at coordinate 23,276 of JAAGNO010021578.1, forward strand.
TAGGAAAACGGATACAAATCCTTCTCCCAGCAGTTGCAGCATCACCAAATAGCTCTCTTGAACATGATACCTACAGAGTAAAGTTACATTTACTAGCTAGCTTGATAAGTTGCACTGCTTTTTTTACCAGAGCTGTTCCTTTTAGCCGAGCTGATCCAGAGTGCAATGGATTGCAGGTCTGGAGGATGGAAGAAAGCCCCCAGCTTTAGCAGACACATGAAAGGATTTGATTACAGAGAACAGTCAAGAGGGGCTTAGTGATCTGCAAAACAGTGTCTATCGCAACTGCTGTGTTGAATCCTCTCTGCACTAAACCCTAACTTCTTTCACAGCCACCACACAGGCTGCAGACATTCCCCAGCTCCGCTGCATAAACAGCTAATGGGAAAATCTGCTGAAAGGCACTTTTGGCTTCACTGGAGCAGGTAGAGAAATAAATCAGAGAAAGGAGCTTTGCCTTAGAAGACACCTTCTGCATTTGCCTGGGGTGAAGGAGTAGCAGATGATTGTGCTCTGCTTCACTGGCTGATGGGAATATGTGGGTGTCTTCTGAGAGCACAGATAATGCCGGGTAATAGCAAGTAGGGCCAGGGGAGAAAAGATGAGAGCATCTGAGATTGAAGAGGGATGCAGGGACTCACAGGCTGTGCTGGTAGGTGTGTGATATTACCCTGGTGAGGCAGTGGGAGAGCTCATCAGAGTGGTTGTCCATGTCTGACAGCTCAGGGCTCCTAAGCATAGCTTCAGCAGGAAGAATTAATACTCCTTGTGAGGCTTTTCTAAAAAAAGGACTGAAGTAGTGAGGGAGGATGGGAATGTGATGGAAGGGGAAAGTCTGTAGCACCAACCCACGTCTGGCCAGCACAAGGTGCTTCTTGGGCTGTTTGTCAGGAAGTTGTACTGGAAGAGCTGTGTCTGGGGGTTATCATGGTGTCCTGCAGATGTGTATACATGGTTATAGCAGGCCATAGCAAGGGTGAATTGTGTTACTGCAGCGTAACAAGACTGTGAAGAGAGGAACAGACCAGCAGAAAAGCAGCCATCTCCTCTCTGTGTGTCTGAAAGAAGGGGGGAAAAAGGCAGTGGTTAAAATACAGTCAGAGCTCAGCCATTCCCTCTCTCACAGTTTGTTTTTTGCCCACAGTCCAGGGCTGACTTGGCAGCTGGTGGTGGCACTACATGCCACAGAGATCTGGGGGGCTCACTCAAACTACCCCAAAACAAACTGGCTTCTATGCAGTTAAAGAAGGGTCCAGGAAAAAATAAAACTAACAAACCTAAACAAAAAAAAACAAGCTTCAAGTCTTTCATGAAGACAGTCTTCTGAAAAGCAAGCAGAGATGTGACTGCTTTCAGAGGCTGCTCCGCAGGTCTGGAGGAGATGAGCTTGCACGCAGAAGCACGGTGGGAAAGGCTGATACAATATTGACTTAAAGAGGCAAAGACAGCCCAGCAACAGGTTCAGGGATCACAGAATCACAGAATATTAGTGGTTGGTAGGGGCCTCCGAAGATCATTGAGTCCAACCCCCCTGCCAGAGCAGGACCAAAACTAGGGCAGATCACTTAGAAATGCATCCAGACAGGT
>JAAGNO010021580.1:0-29089 GCA_033439905.1 Ceryle rudis
AATGTAAAAAAAAAAAAAAAAAAGGAGAAATCAGATATCCATAAACAATGTGAATTTCATCAGTGTGGCATATAATATTCTTTTTGTTTTGTCCAAATTAAATCTTAATATTCTCATATTACCATTTCTTTTCCATAGAGCTCTACACCCAATTTAGAAGACCCAGAATGAAATGGGATTCCTGAAAAATGTCACGTATCTGTGTCCATAAATGGTATTTTATTTAAAAAAAAAAAGAGAGTTTATAAGAAAGGAGGAAATGGAACTGATTAAAAAGTTAGCACTCCTATTTCTGAGTTATACATTAGCACTTTTTTTTTTTTTTTTTTGTAGAGTGATATATAATGGGACATCAGAATCCAACAAGTATGAATTGTAGGCATTAATTTACTTACGACATGCAATTCACTGAAATCATTACTGCTGAGTTGGAAAGCTTATTCAGAGAGTACTTTGTGACATGAAGCTCTCTGTGTGCTTGTGGAAGTTGGTGCTATAATTTGCATTCTGAAAATGACAAATAAATAAAAATTAAATAATTCATAATTTTCCCTGTCTTATCAGTTATCAAAATCTGCTCAGGTACCCCAACAGCAGTCTGAATGGCAGATTCAGATGCTTCATATTAGGCATGCCAGCTTCTCTCTGTAACAAAACTCCCCTTCTTTCTCCCATAGCTTTTACAATTTGCTTCTTTCTTTGTATAAAACTGGAGAAAATTAGTCATACTTTTGTTATAAATACTGAGTTATATACAAATGGGACAATTAGGAGATAAACATACACTTTTGTGTTTAGAAATCTACATCTCAGTGATGATGATTCAGATATGTATCTGAATACAACTATTACAATGCTGAACATATGTACGATGTTGACATGCATGATGCACGCTTAAGTCTTGTGGTAAATTTCATATATCACATACCTTTGATGGCCTCATATGTTTTAGCACCCTGCCCTGTCTTTGTTTTATTATATCTATGATGGATGATTGCAGCTGCTCAGTGGAGTGCAATGTTAGATGTCTCAACAAAGAAATGTGGAGTTGCCTGAAATCTAGGCCTTGAACACTGGATTTTAAGTAAAATGTACAGAAAGTTGTGACTGGCTAAAATAGGAGAAGTTTGATTACAGTTTGAAATCCTCTACAGTGGAATGCTTTCTACTGTATGTGTTTTCTAAAAGGTTTCTGCCTTTGATGTTCAATACTTATTGAAAGAGAGAAATATTTTTATATCATTTAGAATTTTTCTTCTTTCAAAAGCTGGGAAATGGTACTCATTATAACGAAGTAGACAGCATTTTCAGCTGTGGGAAATAAAAATAAAACATCAACATAAAAAAAAAATGCCTCTGCAAATGTCAGGGAATTTTTATTGATAACTGCTTGAGATAAGCAGTTTAAATATGTTCTTGACAATTTGGAAAGAGCTCACCAGAATCATATACAATTCAAAATGTGAAAAAAACCCCCACCACATTACAGTGAGACAAACTAGACAAACTACCTACTTATCCAAACTACCTACCAAACTTACCTACCTATCATGGATAAGTCCATGGGGTAATTCAGCATGTTCAACATGTGTCTATAGGCAGAGGAGGTTCCCTTTCACAGTTATTTTTTTAAGATTACCGGTTTAATTGTAAAGGAAAATAAAATCCTGTGGTGGGAAACTGATTGAAAGGTTTGGCTTTGGTTCTTTTGTTTTGTTTTCAGTTGATTTTTTTTGGTTTGACACATGTGAAATGTGTCAAAGCCTGAGTTAAGTGAAAGGTCATACTAAGTGACCATAAATCCTTCCTATTCTGAAAATACTTATGTTTATGAATCCATGAGTGATGCAGATTCATCAGTAATTTAGTTATCCTAAATGTATGATAAAAACATTTTTACTAGATCATCTCATTACTTATAGGAATTTCACTCTGTACATATAAACATATATATTTGCACAGTATACATGCCACCTAAAGTAAATGAAAATATGATACATTTTTATTATGTCAAAGCTCAGTTCTGAAAAATTTCTCCCATGGATCTTAATATTACTATCCAAATAAGATCTGTATGATGTCCAAATGGTTATCAAGAACACAGTTTAAGCCCCTCTGAAATAATTTGAAAGCTTTTCCATTAACTTTAATAGATACTACATATAACCTTCATTTAACTTTAAATATGACATATACTTATCCAAGTCATCTGGTAGAATGTGAAAATGTTCTCCTGTCTTAAGTGATTAATATTAAAAAGGAATGTTCCAAATTTATCTGAATATTTTGCAGTCTATCTTTAAATATATATAGAAGTATTTTTTTTTTTCTTATAGCAGAATCTAAGATTCTAAAATTCACATTAACTATAAATTATCAGGGTTTGTTGTATTTTTTTTTTCCAAATGAAAATAATATCAGAAAATATTTCCCTTGTTTATGATGTACAATTAAAATAGCAACATTGCCCATGAAGAACTCTCAACTCTGTACCACAGTCTTTGTCTAAGCCACTTTTGGTGATTACTCAGTCTCTGATTAAGAAGGGGAGCAGGCATCTTTGTCGTCCACTTAACATTAAGCAACGTCATTTTTGCTATTCCATTAGCCTAGACCCAGAGCAATTGTGGTGAAAATTATGAATAATTAAAACAATTGTATGGAAGGGTTTTGGGTTTAAATCCTGACATGTAGAGTCAGATAATTTATATTTTTTTATTGCTAGATACAAAGTATTATGAAGTCAGTGTTAAAATATATGAAATTATATTATTATGATATTGTTTACATCTAAATGTAATTATGGACCATATACAAAATCTTTAATTTGGGAAAAAAAAAAAAGAATCAGCACAATTCAGATATTTCAGAAATAATTATGTATTTTTAATCTTTTTATGTAATGTTGTAGGAGTAAATATACCACAATATATTTTTAATTCTATGTGTGTTTGTGTGTAATACAAAGCAAGAAAAACAGAAAAAATAAACACATCAGAGAATTGTAGGTCACACTTTAGTACTGTGGTGCTGTCGGCCCTGCACTTTTCTTTGACAGAAACTCTATGCAGAAGAGCTACATGTGGAGGTTTACCATAGACAGCTACTTTTTTTCCTTCTTCTTTTCCTTCTTTTCCTTTTTCCTTTTTTTTTTTCCTTTTTTTTCCCTTTTTTTTCCTTTTCCCTTTCCTTTTTCATTTCCTTTTCCTTTTTTTCTTCTGTTCCCCTTTCCCTTTGTCAAGGTATAGACCCAGCCGGGAGATGAGCACCATGTGGTCACTCAGTTCCTTGCCACCTGCTGGGGTGTGGGGTGGGTGGGATGGAAAGGAGAATAGGAAGAAAATAGGAGAATAGGAAGTGGTGAGACACTGGAACAGGTTGCCCAGAGAGGTGGTGGAGGCCCCATCTTTGGAAGTTTTTAAGACCAGGTTGGATGGGGATCTGAGCAACCTGATCTAGTGGGAGGTGTCCCTGCCATTGACAGGGGGGTGGGAACTAGGTGATATTTAAGGTCCCTTCCAACCCTGACAATTCTATGATTCTATGATTCTAAGAAAAAGGCAAAACTACATGTGTTAAGATAAGGAGAATATAAAAGAACAATGAAAGGAAGAAGAAGCAACAGTAATAACAATGATAGTAATGAAACAATATATTGAATCAGTGATATAAACCACACTGACAACCTAAAGCTGCATCAACAGCCCAGGGCCAGAGACCTGTGCATCCTGCCTGCCTGCTCTTATTTAGCGAGCATGACATTACTATGATATCAAATGTACCATTAGCTGGTTTGATAGTATATCCTGGCTGTGACACCCTCTCATCTTCTGGTGGAAATTAACCCTATCCTAGCTGAACCCAGGACACCCTGTCAAGTAAAAATGTCCTCAAAGGAAAAGTATTGTTCTGCCATGTTTCTGGAAAGCTGAAATAGCAGAGAAATACAAAGTATTTCACCTTGACTCTGATTGCTACTGAAAATGCTTAGAAGTCATACTCAGTAGAACACACATAAAGGAGAATGAGTAGAAGAAGGGAATGAAGAATAAAGGAGAGAGAGTGATAAGAGGACAGATATAGTTCTAAGTTTCCTCATCGCTACAGTATCTGTCCCTGTAGATGACTGACTAATTTAAGGTAGGGAAAATCCAAAGCCAAAACCAAAAACACCACCAACAAGAAAAGGAAACCTGAAACAGCTTTCACAAAAATAAAGGGGACTGTTAACTATCCTCTTTGGTATGCTCCATTGTTTGCTGTTGCTGCAGATAGGATAGTGAATAGGGTTGTGATTTTAGTAGAGAAAGTGAGAATACAGGTTAATAATGGTTAGTTGTAGAAAACAGAATAACTAATTATAGATTTTAACCACTCAAGATTTCCTAGTTTTTATTTGCAAACCACAAGTGGACTGCTTGTTTCGGTAGCTTTGGTCTAGGTCCTTTAGCACAGGAATATTAAGTCTATGGATTGTTGTTTAATTTGATTTCATAGATCAGTTAGGCAACCAAGGGAGCAGATAATTGGATAGTTGCAGTCTGCTCTTCACTGTAGAAGTTCTTTTAAAAACATGACAGCCCACTTATTTTTTGGATTTAGTGGTTGAATAATTCACTGTAGATAATCGTTTTCAGACTTTGTTGTAATAACTTCTCAGAGCAGAGGAAGCTAGCAACAAAGAAGATATCATCTAATGTCATTCCTAGTGCAACTGTAGCTGTCGGTGACTATATAAAACCCCTCAGTGGCATTGACCAGACTATCTCTGTCATTTATCTTATCCTAACATGTGCTATTATGACAGACCTGAATAGTTTGGTTCTCTGTCCCTTCAGCTTATTTCCTGGAAGTTGAGCTATCCAAGGAGGATCATAGGATCATTGTCTTTGGGATTCACTCCCTCTTGTGGCAGTAAGTCACAACCATTGATGTGGTGTACATATGGGTTTTTTTAACTCTTTTGGTTTTGTTATTGTTGTTGCCTGAGACAATGGTTATGTCAGTATTTAATCTGATAGTTGGAAACACAAATGATGCACTATTTTCACTTTCCTATTTGTTAGTGTGTGTTCACACATAATATACACATATTGTTAGTGTGTGCATAGCAATAGTCACATCCCAAGCATTTAAGTACACTGACTCATTCTAAAGTGGAGTTAAAAAAAGAAGAAAAATATTTCCTGATTACATTTAAAAAAATCTTACTTTTAAAGGTTTTGTTACTGCTAATAAACTGTCTTATCATTTTGGTGACAGTTTGCTGCAGATTCTCCATTGGAACATATAAGACTTTATAAGATATCGGATGTGCTTTGCAAAGGTAATGCATACACTGCTGAATAATGAGGTACTTAATATTCTTCAGAATGTCAAGCTCTTCAATTTATGACACCTATATTACTTCATAATGGTGGATAAAGTTTTATTCTTAAGTAACTTGGAATTAAAAATAAACTGGACACTAGATTATGCTTTAAAATCACAGTCTATTAAAAAAAAAAAACCAAACGGCATCTGGAATGTCTACTAGAATGGGTAAGAGAGCGGCCATATGCTAATGCAGGGTGTGTGACATGTGGTATGTGTAAGAGTAGAAGCAATTATAGTTTTGTAGACACAAAATAAGTAATTTACAAGATTCTCTGCTTAGTGGTTAGTGGACCCCAATACATGTAACAAAATGAGACAAAAACTAGCTTAGCATGAGAACTTAATATGTTTGTAGTGTGAGCAGATTAGAAAATGGGTTTAGAGGCTGAAGGATACAAAAGAACCTCACCTGTCCTCTCTGCCTACACTGTCCTTTCTCCAATTCTTTTCCATATGGCAGTATAACACAACTGTGGTCACATTCTATACCTTCCATCATGAGTGGTAAGATCAGAAAAGTAGATTTTTCATATACAAAAGAATTTTCAGAGTGTGAACTATGCATACAAAATGCAGTACACATAAAAAAAAAAAAAGGATGAACAGTAACAATTTTGAAACAGGTCCTTAAATCTTCCACTTTCTCAGCACACAGAAAGTCAAAAAATACATATTTATTTCCTTTTTTTTCTTCAAGAGTATTCCATCTCCTATGAAGGAAAATTCTGAATTTAAATGCTTTAGAGGACCTTCCTGACAGTATAAAATGTGTAGTATATGCCAAGTTTTAGGGGGCCTGTAAAACGTTATTCATTGATTTTTTTCTTCTGTGAGTTTGAACCTTGCAGAGAGACTAACATTTGAAGGTGTTATACTCCTAAGAATTAAACGTACTCATAATTACTTCTGACAGAGTGTTAAAGAAAAAAAACCCAACATGCTGCTTCTCCTGAGCCGGAAATTAACCTCATACCTCATCATCTTTCTGATTTTATGAAAAAAAGTGTCTAAGAAGAGAGGAATCTACATTACATCCTTTAAAAGATTATGTTAAATGTTTATTAACAATGTTTTTGGTGTAAAGACTAGAGTGTCTGTGGGAACTATTCAGTTTAAAAGAGAAGCAGCACAAAGACATCTTAAAATCCAACAAAGTCCCCAAAGAAAATTCAAAGCAAAGAAAAAGAGAAACCCAAAGGTGGCAAATTGGTTGTCTAGACACAAATCTGAGCACAATCTGATACCATTTAAACAAATGTACTACAATTGGATTGCAAGCTAGATCTATAAGAACAATTGAAAGTTAAGTGAGATCCATAAAAACACTAAAGAGATTTATTAGTGACTTACAATGAATTGATAATGATAAAATCTTCTAACTCTTCTAGTCAATGTCTTCCAGACATTCATTGTTCCCTTTACTGTAGGGAATCCAAAGACCCATGGACACATGTGAGGACAGATTAGTATAGTTTCAGACCATTTTAAAGCAAACTACTTCATTTATGGTGTAGTACTGTTTTATTCTAATATTTTTGTTCATCTAAGGATTTATGAGCCAGAAGACAGAAGCATGTTCTCATTGGGTTTTTAATATGACTAAGTCTACTTTTTAAAAATCTCCTAATATACCTGTCTGCTCCGTTTAAAAAAGCAGTAGCACAAGAACAGATAATTAACGTAATTTTAAAATCCAAAAGAGATTGTTGACTTGTATGCAATATGTGAGAACTGAGAAGGATCTCACACATTCTGGGTCTTGTGTGTACTCGATGTCCTTATGTAAACCTGTTGTATTCATTACCATGAAGTTCTTCTTCAAGTGATAGATTTGTATTTAGTAATTGATTAAATCTGAGATTACTTTTATGCAAATTTGGTAATCAAAAATGAAATGTCTTGTCTTAGCTTTCTGTTTAGACAATGAAGAGACATGTTCTTCCAGAAGGTGTTTCAGTTTATCCCAGAAAGGATATCAAATACAGTGGTGATGAATTGCCTTTTGGGAGTTTACAATTTGCCTTCAGAAGGTCTTAGCTTCAGGGAGTACAGAAGGATCCTAGATGATTAGCTTAAGTTTGACACCTAACTCTAAACATTAATATTATATGAAAGAAATCATGCCCTTAAGTTACTATAAACATTACAGTGTGAAGGGTCACTGATACATCTACTTGACTTAGTAACTGGTCTCTGAGGAGTTTACAAGAGATACTTGACAGTAAGACAGAAAAATCAAACAGTGGTCAGCTAAGGAACAGGTTTTTTTCTGTATGGAACTTTTCAAGTCATTTAATTTGACCTTGGTTTATGTCTTCAAGGAACTAGATGACTATGAATTCCTATCTTTAGCTGTTAAACATATTACTTTTCCCTGAGGATAAAGAACATAAACCCCGAGACTAGATTTTCAGCACTATGTTTAAGTGTAGTTAAAGAACTGTGCCGTGTCTTTATAAAATGTGGAACTTGTACTGGTCTGACCTCTACCATAGAATAGCTCCTAGTGATGAATGAACTCTGTTGGGATAGGTAGTTCAATGTTGCTTTCTGCCTTGGAAATACAATGTGACTACACTGCTCCTAAGGCAAATGTTACTCTCTCAGAATACTCTGCTGCAAGTTATAATTTGCACATTCCAACCAGTCATGCAGTGAAAGTTAAAGAGAACCTTGTACAGGAAATCAAGCATAATGGGTCATGTTTTGTGCTATACTGTTCAGTATTAAGCACTGGAAAATAAGACATATATGATATGAAGAGAAATCCCATGTGCATTTGAAGACTTCTTACACATGAAGACTTTTCTGTAGTAAATTAGAATGACATGAAAGGAGGGCTGGAGTATGAATAATGTGCAAACAAACTGTCATTTAAATTATCCTCTAAACATAGGTATTGTGGTTGCACTAAAACTATACTATAATTACATTAGTTTCATAACAATTATGATGCGTATAACCTTGGTCAGTGTTAAATAACTATGGAAGGCTGTAACTTGTGTACTGACACATTGTGATCCATATAAATACAAAAGTATATTAAATACTTGGTTTGTTTACCATTACTGTTAGGCCTATTATTAATTTAAGATGACATTTATAATTAATACTCTTAGACTTTATGCCTTAAAATAATGCATGACACTCCTCAGATAAATAATCTGTCTATATTGTATTTACAGAAATAAGCAAGTCGTAAATGGTTTTACAGAATAAATGAAGAGCTAACTTATGATTTGCTTCCAAGAAGTTATAGAAGTGGATGATCACACAACTCTTCAAATGTTGTGCTTTCAGAGCTTCACAAGATGAGTACCCAACAATTTTTTATTGTTTTCTTTTGAAATCTTTCCATTCATGGTTAAAAGCATTAGGCTTAAAAAATCCAAACCAAAACAAACCCAAAAAAACCCAAAAGTTATCACTAAAAATATATAGTTAACTTGAAACTGGGCCAAGCACAATTTTTAAATTAGAGAAGTGGCATTTTGTTAATTGGTATGCTCACATTAAGTATTTAAGATGATAATTAATTATTTTTTATCCTCTTAATTGAAACATTACAACATACTTGGTTACTATTTAATTAGAAAGCACATTAATTATATATTAAGGTCTTCATTGTTTATATACTCAAGTCTCCTCTTTGAAGCAAATTCAGTGGTAAAGAAGCCAAGGCTTAGCAGAGCATTCTGGCATGAAGATGCAGCAACATCAGTGCTGTTGTGACTTCCTGTGATTTGCATGGGCTAAGCATGGATCAGTGAACAGCTTTATGGGAATTCAGACTGCCATATTCAGATGAGTCATAAGAAAATGCAGCTTCAACAATATTGAGAATGTGTTCACCCAGACACAGACAATGTGTAATCAAACAAAAACATGATGTATTAGTAATTACCATGGAACATCCTTAATGCACAATAAATCTGAGAAACCAATTGGACAAGAAACAAATTACCTGCCATTAATTTCTTCTGGTGTAGTCTATTCCAATTTTCTGAATATTTATTGAAAAAAATGTAAATGTTTAATAATAGCTTTTTCAGATATATTTCAAAGAGTTTGCCCTTCTGTAAGGTTATTAATTTTGGTATTTTCTTCTCCAGATATATATTGAATTCTTGTGTAAAGGTGAAATAAATTATAAAGAAAATGAAAAAGAAAAGCAAAAGAAAAAAAAAAAAGCGAAAAAGTAATAAAACAAAAAAAAAAAAAAAAAAAAAAAAAAAAAAAAAAGTTACATGTAAAAACATACAGGCAAAGGAACTGAAAACACCCAAGACCATAGAAATTGCTTGGCAAGATGCAGGCTTAAAAGGGGTACAATTTAGAAATATTCTAGAAGAAGAAACAAAACAAAACTAAACAAGAAATTGAATGTTTTTGTCAGTCATAAAGTTATCACAGTAACAAATTTTCTAAATTGTCTCAGGCATTCAGAGTGTGACACATTAAAGTTAACTTCATGTCATAGAGTCAGTGTAAGACTGTATAAGGGAAGAAGTTCTATTTTCACAGTTCTATTGCTGAATCTTTTTTGTTTTGTTTTGTTTTGTTGGATTTTTTTTACAGTATGTGTTCAGTCCTTTGTTTTTGTATTTTCCTTCCTATATTTTCTGATCTCTTTTCAAATATAACAAGATATCAGTCCTAGTCTAAACATGTTAGGATTCCTTTTCCCTCTGAGATCCCTCTAGTTCTGCTAATATTTTTTGTGTGTTTTTGGATCCCAGCATTTTTTTTATCTCTGCCAAGTGACAGGAGGTGGTGGAAGTGGAAGACTTGTTAGCTAGACAAGATTTGACAAAATTCCAATGCAGAGCCAAATCCCTGCTTCTTCCTATGGCTGGGGAAGGATATTAACTGATATTGCTGTGGTATGTGCACAAAGCCTGAAAGACTTAAACACGAGAGAAGTTTCCAAAGTCATCTCCTAATGACACAGAAATACAAAACCAGAAAGGAAAAGTACCAAAGAAACAAACAGAAAATAAAAGTAATTTTAAGTTTTAACTTATATGCCAAGTTTAAACTGCTATTGTATGTGAAAACCTGGCTTCATCTGGAAGTCAAAAGACATGTTGTTACTGAATTTATTAAGATCAGGATTAGACCTCTCAGTCCTGATTTAAAGGAAAGGTTGGAGTTGAATTTGAGTTATATCTTCCACTGAAATGGAAGATCACTAAGTCTGGATACATTTTCCCTCAGGAGGGGTTAACTAATTTATGCCAGAAATAAGCACAATTCCAAATAATTTAATACAATTTTGTATAAGAAAAAATATACTATGAATGTCTCCTATAACAAGCATGATCCCTTTCTTGTTGCCATGACTGTGTCAATGACCACACCTGAGAACCTCACTGGTAGGGAGGAAGGCTGGTAGGAAGAGGCAGGTACAATGTAAAACATTAGGAATAATGTAAAATCTTGGGCCAGATCTACACTGCTGCAATTATATACTATGGCAGAAGTTCACCAAAGATACTACAAGATCTAATTGACTGTAAACCAATATTAAGCTTTGTACCAAAATTATAGCTCATAAATCAGAGATACTTCTATTAACTTCAAGGTCTGTCTATCCTACAGATTATAGTGAGATAAGTGTGGATTTACATCATGTGGGCTGCTCTGTTACAATATCCATACACATCCTTTTACTCCATGGCAAAGGTGCAGTAGAACACCCATCAGCCAAAGGGACTAAATTGCTGTACCTCGTGCTTGCTGTGAGAAAGTGGTTACTTTGCAGTAATAGCTAGTGATACAAATTCACTACTTACCTTACAGTGACATTCCTTATGCCAGTTCCCATGGGATTATGAATGGGCTTTCTCATATTTACATAACTATAGGGATTTGTATTTTCATTTGGAAACCTAGAGCTAACTGAGCTAAGAGTGAAATTCAATCACCACTGTATATAAAGTATTAGTGACATACTATTGTAGTATTATTGTACTGGAGAATATTTCTCAGTCTTATTGTGCAGTGGGTTTAACCAGTCACTAGATACAACACCCTTCAAAAAAATTTAGAAATGGGTTAAACCGATTTATTTAAAATCTAAACAATATAAAATGTGGATGGAAACTGAAATACATTAATGCAAATTCCAATTACCTAAATGTGACAGGTGCTTTGGACCTGTGTGAACTTGGTTTTCAGGCCTCAGTCTGCCAGATTCCTCTGAAAAAGTTAGTCCAATATTTCTAGTCTTAACATTTAGAGTAAGGCATAGTATCGAGGATGAGGGCCAGGGCCATCCACTAAGCTTGTAACAGATGCTCTCTGTTAACCCCTCTCCCTCCCCAGAAGTGAAGAGAAAGGGAACAAGGGAGAGAAAGACATCTATTACCAAAAAAACCCAAACAACAACCAACCAACCAACCAAATAATTAGAACAGTTTTGATGAAATGAATAATAATAAAATAGAATATATACAAACCCAGTATTGAACCCAAACTCCCGATGACAATTACTTCACCACCACTACTGATGCTGTGGCACAGGCACTGGGAAGTCCCCGGCTGGACTCAGCAGCAGATGGGAACTGGATTCAGGAGCTGAATTCTGGAACTGGATTCAAGAACACATGTATTGGGATTGAAGGCAGAATGGACAGTCCTCCTCAGATGCTGGCCATTGAAGAAGCTTGACCATCATGGTCTCTCAGCTCTATACCAAATATGATGTGTATGGGATGGAATGCCTTGTTGGTCAGTTCAGGGTCACTTGTCCTGTCTGCTCCTCCCTGAAGGTGTAGAATTTTACCTTCTGCACCCCCAATGTAATACACAAGATTTAACAGTGACTTTGGTCTACACACCAGACCTTGATAGGAAGTCATAGTGTTATCACTGTTAGAAGCAGACACTGTCTGTAAAAATCTGCTGTTAACTTCAGACAGTGTAGTTAGTTAGAAGAGACTGAGATGAAAAGTAAAGTCACTGAACAGAATTGTTCTGTTCTAACTCAAACCAGGAAACATAGTGACTTTGTTTTAAAAAAAATAAATCTGCCAGATTTTAAAGGATAATACTGTTAATATTCAGTAATTCTAGTGAAAGCAATTACAGAGAACTGCATATATACTAAAAAATACATAATATTAATTGGAATTTACAAAATAGATGTCTGTATCACATATAGAATCACAGAGGGAAAGAAGAGAGAGCAAGCTGTAAAAAACAAAAGCCAGTTGTGAATTATACTCTTTAATGCTGTAAATATATGTCTTTGCCAAACTTAACAGCTGTTCGTGCAGGAAAAGTATGATCAGAAAGTTCATCAGCAAACAGAAACTTTCCAGAGAGAAACATTAGTAGTCAACAGGCAATCTTGCACACAACTGCATATTATAGACATAAACTAAAGAACCTTAAGTTTTCAAACCAGAAGTCTGACAGATGAAATAATTTTATATATTTTTTTTTTTAATACTTAGCTATATTGAGGTCTTTTTAGCTATCCAGGTCACTCAAAGAATCTCCAGTGGCCATCAACTACCACAAAATTTCTAGGGTTGAATTTCAGTGCAGGTAAAAAAGTAGTCTTTGTCAAGGACATAGAAATCTAGAGTGACATTATTTTTTCTTACAAAATGTAGAAAGCAATGTATAGAGATACTCCAAAGCTGCTGACATCTGTGTAGGCAACAGATTCTTGCTTGGAAGGCCCTATCAAGCCCCAAAGTGGCTTAAAGCCAGCCTTGTTTCCGTTCTTGATATCCTTGATCCGATCACAAGAACAATGTGAATATAAGACCTTTTTTTCCCCTGAAGAAATATTTGGCTACAGTTTTGTTATCAGTTACTTAGGGTATTAACTGTATCTGTGCAATATTACAAGGAGAGGGGTATCTCTGTTACCCTGATTCTCAATAGTAACAGATGCTTCATATAATTTATGATGACAGAAAATTATTAGCTCTATCTTTTATATTATTTCTTGATAAAGGGGCAGCTCCCACTTATAAATGAAGCAATTTTAAGATGGCATTTATTAATTTTACATTCTATTTTGGCAATTTAAAATAACCTTGCTATTGCATTTACTAAACAGTAACGCCTCTTTATACTTGACAACAGGGCTTACTGTAAATGAGAATTATATGAGATGTAAGGGTAACATAAACTGATGAAACACTACATAGGATGAATGCAGTGTAAGATACGCTCTAGAAATACTAAGAACTCAGAATGAAACTTAGAATGGAAGAATGTCTAGCTCGTTTTTATCGGCTGGCCATTTTGTTAATCTAGATTTAATCCTCTTCAATTTTTCACATCTGAACTTCTTCAATATTTCTTAAATTTAGAGCCATCATATTACTGCAGGTCAGTCTGAAGTCTAAATAACTTCTTAAGTTTGCTATGTCAGACATTTATATTTTGGTGTACATGTTTGTAGTGTTCATTATTGTTCACAGCATCTTCTAAACAGCTTCAGACCACAATGATATGAATGACAATGATTTTTATATGTTCCATTTACTGTAGCAAACTGAAATTTCCTCTCTTCTCCATATTTTTATTATACAGTGGAAACCTCTCAGTATTTTCAGGCAGAAGATACCTTTGGAAAAGATATATCTGTCACTTGACTGTTGTAATACACAAGTACCCAAAAGGACACCTTTGCATTTTCAAGAATTTTGTGTTTGATCAACTTCATTCTATATAATTCCAGAATGTCACATATTCATATGGAAGTATAAATAATGATGCCTACAGAGACAGAAACATTGATAAGAAGGTGAGCAGCTGAGTTTCTACAGCTCCTACTCACAAGACAAACATCATAAGGATCTGCTTCATTTAATGGAAAGGAACAATAGAGAATAAAATAAAAGGAAGTTGCATTAGTGTCTGCCAGAAATATCATCTCTATATATATCCTATACCTGCATAAGCCTACAGAGTCCACTAACCAAACTGCAGCTGAACAAATGCAGTTTACACAAATGCAAAGAGAAAAGTCTAGTGGTGACCAGCAGTGATTCTGGGATAGATAAAATCCTGCCTGTATGCTGCATCTAAAAGACAATTTGGCAGTGTTTGACAGTGGTTTGGTAATTAAATCTGTTTATTGACCAGTTCAGTAAGTAGTAGGGACATGATTGTGCCATTTCTCTTTCTTTTCTCCCCATCAGTGATATTCAACAAACCTTATTTTTCACACATTTCTATGTATTTTCTTACCAGTATTTTTCTTCTTACACTACAAATAAACAGTGCTCCTGGCATTATTTATTAATTATTTTTTTTCATAATGTTTGCAAGATGAATTTTATAGAAATTGTTACATATTGCAGATCCAAAGCAGTATAAGAAAGAGTAAGAGAATTCTTAGCAATTGATGCCAAGGCCTGAGAACAGCAGCAGAAACACACTATTTTTTGGATAATAGAGATTTCCAACAACATCATCTCTGGTAACTCAGAATGTGCTGCTATTACCTAACAACCCATAGGACTTTCAGATTACTTCATCACAGGTGAAGACTATATAGACTTTTTAAATCTGTCACATTCAAGTGACCAGTATGTAAAAAGAGAAAAGGTAATGTTATTAATTTTCTAGTACTACAGAGTAAATAAATACAAATGGAAAAAAAAAAAAGTAAGTACAGACCACAATTTCTTTCTACAGGTCTCATTTTTTTCATAAAACTGCTACATTTTTTAGACACAGCTTGTTATATTTCATAATTCAACTTGCACTATTCCCCAGCAAAAGCAAATACATTATAGATCGTGTTACTGTGAAATTTTAAGTTTGGATTTCTGGATTTTTTTTTTTTTTTGTTAAGTAATTTCTCCTTATAAAAATGTCCTAAAGAAAGAAAACTAAGTAAAACCCTGTAAGTTTTGTAGCAGTGACATATGAAATTAACTTGAAGTTGGTTTTTTTCAGTGAGTATTTTTCTGTCTTGTTAGTTAGATACATTTGATTAAACTTAAACAGCAAAGGACAAAACATATTTGCTGCATGTTCTGACCCTTGTTTTTCTCACTGCCTTGACAGATCAGAAGCAGGAAATGATAGCTAGAAAATATGTTGCCAAACTACAAATTATCTTAAAACTTTACTGTAGCATGCCTGGGAGATTTGGTCCTGTGAAAGCACAGACAGGGCTGCTCTGACACAAACAAGAAAAAGAGAACTGTGGGGAAGAAGACAGGAAAGATTGGAGATATGATACTAGGACTAACAAAATGACATTGATACTTAAGATTATTGGGGTTTTTTTTTTTGTGTTAATATATGTTTAATATTGGAAAAAAATATTTAGCCATAGTTGATTGTCTAATGTTTCTTTTTGATGAAGAGCCACAGAATCTATTATTTTCAGAATATTTATAACCACAATCATACATAAAGCTAAGCTATACCCCAAATCGCAGTATTTTTGTTTGGGGTAAGATTTAAAAAATTTGTTCTGTAAGATAACCGTGGTTCAAGTTCTATGTTTGAATGTACATAAAACTAGTTTTAGTATGAATATACTCAGATGTTGGTTTACTAATTGAATCTTTGAGAGCCAAGTGACTTGCAACCTTCTGAAATCATCAGTATTTTTCAGTATATCTTAAAGGGATTGAGACATTTCTGAAAGGTAAATGATCTTAAGCTAAGTAGTTTTGAATGAAGATTTAAAAAATTATTACCCTTAAATACTTATTTTATGTTGTCATGTAGTGTGGTCAGGAGGGGAAAATATAGTCCTTTTACCCAAACTGAAATCTGCTATTCATTAATTATCCAAAGCCTCTTAGATTGCTTATGTCAAATATAGCTAAGAGTATCTTTTCGAGTCCATTTGAATCCTTGTCCATTTTACCTTTACTGTGATGTTCATTCAACCTAAGAGAAACATTTATCATTTTTTCTTTTGTAGAATTATTTCTTCTATAAAAAGAGAGATAAAATTATCTCAAGGAAGTCCATACATCTGACACGTATAACAAGACACATATGCTTTTCCCATCACTGGAGAGAGTAACACGTGTAACAGAAAAACGGCCAATGGGAAGGAATTATTTTATATAATGCAATTTTCCTCATCTGTCTTTGCCAGATAGCTTTAGATTTGTTTTCAGCTATCAAATTCTGTCTCTAAATTTATAAAACAATTGTCACACAAGCAATTCAATGGATTTTTAACAATTTCATTGTAAAGACTTGTTCCTATAAAGATCTTTCTACATACTAGCAGGAGGGGAACCTGAGGTTAAAACATTTCACCAGCATTCAGGAGCCCTGGTGGTTTAGCACTCAAAATTGTTACAGCCATCTCTATGAACCTTGGAAAGTCATGTAAGTATTGAATAATTCTATGTCTATGATGACTATGTCATTGCTATCACTTCTGAAACAAAGAACATATCTTTCTCAATGAAAACTGTGAAGAGCCCCATCTATATTCAGCAGTATGGGGGTTATTACAGCGTTCATCAGTTTTCTTATTGTTTTTGTTGATTTCTGTTCCAGGTGATCTATTGGCTTTTAGTTTAGTGATTACATTGAATTCATATTTAGAGGAGAAGAGTATTGTTATTATATTCAGTTCTGCTTTATTCTGGGTCTAATATACTGTGGACACAAAATTAGGATTTTTATTTGTTTGTTTGTTTGCTTATTTTTCTTCTATCAAGTATTTACCAGCAGAAAGAAGGGCTCATGTAAGTTGCAACTCATATACATGCCAGGCATGTATGCGTTAGGGTCCTAGAAGATGGTTACTCTAGGGTGGATGCTCTGAAAATTTGGGTGAAGGAGATTTGGAATTTAACATAGAAAGAAGAGAAATAGCATGTGAAAATCACATATGCTATGTTTTTGATACAAAGTTCATATCATTGTTCTAGTAATTTTTTTTTCCTATATATGCTACACAAAATTTCTAATACATAAAAGACCTAACTATAAAAAAATAAAAAAGGCCTAACTGTAGCCATCTGATCCAAAAAGTCTATTAGTATGAGTATATGATGGACCTGTGAGAAAATTACTTTGGGGAGTTTTTCAATTGTATACTTTTCTCATACAAAACACAGCACATTTGTGTTTCTCTCTGAGATCTGACAGATACATTTATTTATTGTGAATGATGCTTTTAAAATTGCAAGCTAGATTGCACAGTATTATAGGGAATGGCATTGTATAGTGCAGTCAAGCATAAAGAAAACAAATATAATGAAAATAAAAATGCTAGCCAATGTTGCTTTGCGCATCTCCCCTAAAGAGGACAAATAGCTTTTAGAACACTGGAAGACTTTTGCAGAGCCAACTAAATAGAGTAATCTTGACAATACTATTCTTTACTTTTCATAGACTTAAAACTAGGTGGCCTGTTCCTTTGGAAGTCTACTGTATTCTTATTTACCTATATTGATCCAAAACTTTTTCAATTTTAGTGCTAGAATTCTTTCAGCTATGACTTCAAATTGACTCAACACTGCCAGTATTAACAGCTGACTAGGTTGTTGTATTTCATCTAAACACATTCTATCACATTTTTCTATTGCCTGTATGATAGAAACTCCAAGAGCTTACTGCAATGGTGTTACTATGGACCGTTCCTATGAAGTATTAGGTAACCCTTGGAAAGGTGTTCAGTATCCACAACTGCCAGTGGGCTGAATGACATTCAGCATATATTAGAATCAGATTTGCTGTCCCTAAAGTTATAAAATTTCAGCAGGATGAAGGCATATTTTTCTATAGTTATGTTATTGCTCCATAAAGAAAATTTTGGAAAAGCATTATTTAACAATTGAAACAATTACAATATTAAAGACTTTTATGTCATTACTCTTTGCACCCATTTGCACTAAACTGATATGTTATAAACTGTGTTTGGGTTAGTTTGACCCTCTTTAGCTGATGATGTACCTTACAGGAGAGTCAACTGCTTTTTGCCTGAAATTTAGAAAGCAAGTAGTAAAATTATCTTTTAAGGCAGTTTTGTGTCATTGTTGACTAGAAAGGGAAAATAAATGCTAAAGGCAAACACATCAAAGTATAATTTGCCCATAAACTCAAAACAGAAGATAAGGGAACACAGGTAATTTGTAAAGAAACTATTTTTAAAGTGCAGAAAAAACTGAAAAAAACCCAAAGTGTGTCATCCATAAGAAGAACTTAAGTTTCTGTTCTGTTCATCACCATATCTACTGATTTTATTTTGGTTTGATCACAAGACTTAGATATTGAAAACAGGACTATTATAAATTTGAAATGGCAAATTTTCTTTATTGTGGCAGAAACTAACCTTTCATATGAGGACTGTGTTCAATTTCAGAGGGGCATTAAAATAACTTTGCATTAAGCACCACGTGAGACTACCTACACAGTCAATCTTCACATCCTATAGTCCACTTTAGGTGTTGTAGAATTTTTCAGAGTATGAACAAAAATTTTTTTCTGTACCAGCAGTTCTGCCTATAAGGAATTCTCAGATCACTTCTCAGAAAGTTTATTTCATTGTTGATACCAAAGACTCTTTCACAGATTAAATGCTATTCACAGAAAATTAATATGTAAGCACTGAAGAAATCTGAATGCTGTGATCAAACCTGGATGTAAACATGCTATTTTTAGCAAAATGTGTCTGCAGATGTCTAGATCCATAGTTCATATCTGATTCTCCTATCTATATAGCATGTGATAATCTGGTATGGTAAATCATTGCTTAGTGTGGCAGATGAAGTGATCCTGTGATTTTCAGCGTCTAACCTATTCTGAGCAAGACAAAAAAAAAAAAAATCTAAAAGAAGATATCAGCTAGTATTGATATCTGCCATGTTTTATTTGTTTTGTTTTAATTATCTTCACTAATTTTTACAACTTTCTTTTACACAAACATATATCTGAATCTCAGGATAAGGTATCTTCTACATGGCAATGGCTATTATATAAAAATGCACAAGCATAGTATAATATATCTCAACCCAAATATATAACTATGCTTCACACAGGAAGAAGGAAACAGATGAAATTTCCTCTGCTGATTTAGATGTAGATTTCTGGAAGCTTGTATTGGGCAATTCTTGCTGTGTTCCTGAACAGTAATACATAGCACATTTCTCAGTGCATTAGCCACATTTCTGACATACAGACAACAATTTTTTTCAAAGGTTCAGTATGACAGTACTCTGTATGCTAAACTGTCTCCCCTGTTCCATTTACATCAAGTTCAATGTTATACTTCTAATCTTCAAAGCTCTGTTAGTATGGCCCTAGGCTACTTCAGTGATTGCCTGCCACAGAATGATGTGGCTTTTCCAGGCAATGGTTTAGGAAATAGGGAGTTCTAAAGTGCAAGGATGAGTCTTGGCAGAGTAGAAGCTGAATTTGGAATTTTGTCTGTGTACCTGGAACTCACTGAAAGAAGAAATGAAAAGAACCTTTCTAGTGTCCAGAACTAAGTACTCAGGCTCAAATCTTTACTCTTTCCTTTTCAACATTTGTATCTTATTTGGGCAAGTATTATCTAGAACATTCCAGCAGCAACATTACTGTAGAAGATACTAAGGATAATTTTATTAGTAAAGAAAGTTGGGCAGATCATAAGTATAATACAGGTAATCATTATAAGTGCAACAGTGTTAAGCTGTGCTTCATATAAAGCTATTCCAGTTAATCATATTAAACACATTTTTGAACCTTTGAGATCCTTGCTTAGTAATTTATGTTAACATTGAAGAAATTAAAGACTATTCAAGTATGATTTGGCTAGAAAATTAAAGTTGGCACATATCATATATTCCGTGTTTTTCCAGAAAACAGGTAGTATTAACATAGTTTTAACACCTCTGAAAGTAGCTATAGTAGAGTGATAAAACATCAAAATATTATTTATAGGTGTTTTAAATTACACTGGAAGAATTAATCTGAACAAAATATGGTGCAATTGATGCAGAGATGATTCTGATAAAAATGTAGTAAAAGGTGAATACCACAGAATTGATGTATGGTAAGATTGTTGCCTACAAAATGAACCCCAGTTTTCTGTAATACTCAGTGGACAAAGTGACAACTGGACTCAATCACTGGAAAACTTTAGACTCACCTACAGTACAGGTTGCACAGACATTTTGCACTACCATGCTGCTTATTCTTATAGAATTAGAAGTAACACAGACCTTTGCTTCAGCCACTGGTTTCAAATAAAGCCTTGATGAGCATGTAAAATTTGGATTCTTAGTTATCAAATCTACAAGTAGCAACTGATAATACTAATAGGTCCATGACTTAGAGAGGTATCGGACAGACTGCAACAGGCTGTCAGTTAAGGCAGTGAGGATGGTTGGAGGTCACTCTCTAGGTGATGTATTATTTCATCAAGTGGGTCCCTGTACAACTCAATGTTGGTGGGTTTAGTGTAGATCACAAAAGGTCATAACTGCCTCTCACAACAATATAGCTCCAAGGGCATAATGATGATGATATGTAGGCTAACAGCTACTTTTATTTATAGTCTTTATAGGGAACAACAAAGAACAGCTAAGATAAAAATTATTTCATACAAAAATATTGAAGAGGGAAAATGATTTCAAGATAAGAAATGAACATTGTGGTGTTAATCTATGCTCCTTTTTTCTTTTTTTTTCCTCCACTAAATATGTGATGAAAGAAATTAATTAGGGGTAAAATATTTCTCTTTTAAATGGTTTCTTGCACCTGATAGGTGTGAGATATGCCACTCAGAAACTGTTTCATCCATAAAGCCTGCCTGTTTATAGCCTGCATATAATATTTGTAGTCATCTGTCTAATATGTTTGGGTATTACTAAATATAACTCAGTGGAAGAGTTTCTTGTACTTGAATAAAAGTCCATTGTTTTTGTAAACTCCCTGTTTTCTACACTTTGACTCAGGCCGATGAATACCAGGATAGTTATTCTTGAAACCAGCACTTACAGTTACAATTTCAATAAACAAGGTAGGTCTGTTTTCATCATTGTAGGTTTGTCTGAGTGGAGCAGTACTGAGTCAGATCAGACAGACTGGTATTAATGTCATAGTTTCCAATCAGTTAGCTGTTGTTGAATGGTTCTAGGGAAGGTGAGAATGGAATGTGATTAATTATTTTACAACATATAGCAACAAAGTAGGTGAAATTTGTTAACATAATTCTTTAGCTTGTATGTATTAAACTAATATACGTGTCACTGAGGAAAATCAGAGTGTGCATCTTTGTGGTTTATTTTGTTTTTTTCACTGCTCAATAGACTTTCTGGTACAAAAGGCTAAGAAAACTGTCTTTGGTCAAGTTAAGCATATTACAACAGCTAAAGGTTTTCCCTTCCGCCCCTCACACACCAATGTTTTGTGTTTTCAGATGGTTCTGCCATCTACTCATACCCATGAAAACATGTGAACACATACTTAGGGAAGAGAAATCTTGCTTTTGGTAACCCATATCACCTACAGAAATAAGAAAAAAAAAAAAAAAAAAAGAAAAAGGAAAAGAGACAAGAAAGTCCTGATGCAGTCATTTAGTACATCTTCATGTTGCCAAAGAAAGAGCAACTGAGCAGTATTTCTAGAGTGACTTTTGCAGCAATGTCTGTGTTCAAAATTTAGGAATTATTAATATACCAGTGTCTTAAGTCCATGTCTAGAAATATGACAAAAATAGACAAATTGTGTTCTATTCAATAAACCAATCTTGCCTACCTATAAGCAGTGAATAATCTGGCATAAGAACTATCAAAGGCAAAAAAAAGGAAGACACCTGATAACAGGAAAATGTGTAGGATAATATTCAGTAGCTAAAGGTCTTTTCCCCAGATCTATTCATCACTATGAAAATCCCTTGTCTCTGATTTATTGGTAAAATTACTCATGCCACTTGGTTGATTTCTGCCTCCTATATCTACATTCTCTTTACATTTTCAACTGTAAACTGTTAGAGTTGGTTTGTTTTTTTTTTTTACCTATTTCATTGTAGCAATATCTCACCTTGCTGCAACTGCATCATTAATGTGCTTCATGGTTAGTCTTGTTCTTTCTAAGGCACAACTTATCTGCTAAAAGCAGTTATTTTCAGTTATTGATGTTGTACAATAAAAGTCTTTTATAAAAATTGGCCAAATTCAGCAAGAATATTCGTTTTCTTAAAGTTAAAAATAGATTTGCACAGGATATTCCAGGTGTGTTTGATCAACATATATATTCTTTTATTACACTTTAAAATGATGTAACTGTTTTTTATTAAAACAAATAAAAATAAATAAAACAAAAAATATAAAAATAAAAACAGAGAAAGCCAAACCCACATGCATATCAAATTATACTGAATATGTATTAATGGATCATAATAAATAAAGTACAAGGTTGTCAATATATCCCACTTTGTTGTATTTTTTTAACTGGATACAGAGGCTGTATCCTTCCATTCCATCACTCCATTTATAGGAGCCATCCCACCACGTTTCCATGATGTTAATAAGATCATAGTCTTGCAGGCAAATACAGATCTCTAACTCATCTTGTTTATTCCTCATGCTAAGTAAGTCTTCATAGAGGCATATAAATCAGACTGACCTACTCTCTGGAGTGGCTGGAATTCCTTTGTGCTACTCTTTAGGTGCTCTCCTGAGACCTGTGATCCATGTCTGGACTCTGGGCATCTATTGATGGCACTGTCATCAAATCCGTAGGAGTGGGATGGATTGAGATTCCTCAACCCCTGTAACTTTAGCTTAAAACCCTCTTCACCAGCTTGCCAAGCTGGTGAAGATGCTCTTCCTCTTCTCCTACAGATGAACCCCATGGGACTACAGCTGACCAGATTTCTTAAAGTGAGTTCTGTGGTCTAAGTAGCCAAATCCCTGTCTGTGACATCAGTCCTGTAGCCAGCTGTTGATTTGCAAGATTCAGCTGGCCCTTTCAAACTCCTTCCCTTTGACCAGGAGGATTGATGAAGGATTGATGAGGATTTTTGATGATTAACTCATCAAAGAGTAAATCACAGATTATATCAAACACTTTGTTTATTAATATACACAAACTCCTGGCACAAATTTCTATTTCATTTGGAACCTGGGAGGGTACTTTTATTGTTTTTATGAATTAATTCCCTCATTGGTTCTCCACCATCTACATTGAGAAGTTGAAATGTTTCCTTAAAGATGTTTCATGATTCAGTGTGTTTTGATAAGGGTATGGCCAATATTCATTCATTCCAAAATTCCACTTTTTTTCCACAGGACAATTTTTTTCCTGATGAAAAATTCTAATTGCTGTACTGTACTTAAAAACCTGCACCTGTAATGTTTTTTTTCCACCACAGAATAAGCATGTTGTTTTCAGATACTCCAAATATGTTTAGGATTTTCAGCTGTTCATGGTTGCCATGGCTGGCTAACACAGAAGGTCAGTGTCCTGGTTTGAGTTAGAACAGAACTAATTCTGTCAGTGATTTTACTTTTCAGCTCAGTCTCTTCTAACTAACTGCACTTCTTGAAGTTAATGACATATTTTCACAGACAATGTCTGCTTCTAGAAGTGGTAATGTTTGATGTTTTCAATTACTACCAAGGACTGGTATTCAGACCATGGTCCCTGATAAATCTTGTGTACCACATTGTGGGGTGCTGAAAGTAAAAGGCCGCACCTGTGGGGAGAGGCAGACAAGGCAGGTGACCCTAAACTGATTGAGGAGGTATTCCATCCCATATACATCATATTCATTATAAAGCTGAGGGATCACAAGGATCAAGCTCAATGGCTGGTGTCTGAGGACTGTGTGAATTCTACCTTTGATCCCAACCCATGTGTTCCAAAATCCAGCTCCTGAATCTAGTTCCTGTTTGCCCATGAGTCCAGTCTGGGACTTCCCCAGTGCCTGCCAACAGCATCAATCTAATTGCCATTGGAGGATGGGTTTGATACTGGTTTTGTATATATTTATTTTTATTGTTATTATTTTCCTTAAAGATGCTTTTAGTTTCCTTTTCTAATCCATAAATCTCTCTCCCTTATTATTTTTCTCTTCCCCTTTGGGAAGGGAGAGGGCTTAACAGAGAACATCTGTTATTCATCTAGTGGCCGGACCATCCTCTAAACTTTGACAGTCACATTTGAATTTAAACTGAGAAAATTAAGTGAATAGATTTATTTGAAATGTACTGGACTAGACTAGCTATACTCTGTCTTGTCACTGATATTTTGGATGTGACCCTATATATAGGCTTTCTTTTGTGAAACACCACAGTTTGATAAACAGCATAAGTAATATCTTGTTTTGCCTGCTATGAATACCGCAATTAACCTGATTCATGGGACATGACTGTCATGAAATGCATTTTTTGACAAGCATCCTAATTACTTATAGCAAGTCTGAAGACTGTAGTTGAAACAAATCTGAATGCCCTATGTCATAAAGTTTGCTGTAGTTTTCTTCATATAGTTTTCCATTTTTTAAGGGGAAAACCAATTTTGTGGAAAACTCTCCTTAATCATGTAAATTCACAAATGTTGAACTAATGCTGACAGTTGTATATCTTATGATTCATGGTACTGTTGACGGTTTAGAAACTTTAGAGTTACTGGAGTCCTGTATTGTTCTAGAATAGATATTGCTTATCAGGTGGTTGAATAAGATGAGTGAAAGTTTGACAAAGATAAAACTCTTGCTCAGGCATAATCATTTCAGTTTGGGAACTGAGTTTGAACTCAAATCAATAAAGCAACAATACTGTTACTAAAAATTTTCCTCTACTCCTTTGCCATGCCCTCATCTATGAAAATTATCAAAAAAATCACACTAATATTCATATTCCAGTAAAAACAGATCACCACAAAAGTGATTGTGAAATATAGTCAGAATTTATCATAAGTCATCACAATGTGGTATATTAGAAAATAGTCAATCTCTTTGTTTCAAGGAAAGAAGAAAAGGTTGGGGATTTTTTACAGTCATCTATTCTGGTTTCAAAATTTTTGCAATACTTTTTTTTTTTCACCAAGTATCTTAGATGGTTGGCCTTCTTTGAACAATGAAAATTTCTGTTAAATGTATTTTCTTTAATGCAGAAATTAAATAAATTATACCCCAAAGATCTTTTGTTTTGTGGGTTTTTTTTTCACTTATAGAACTTCATTTTATGAAATTCTATTTTCACAGCTACTTAAGAACATAGAAAGCTGGGAACAATTCCAGCTCAAAATGAAGAAATTACTGTACTGAAAAAAAAGGTGAAACTTTGAGCACTGTTATATGGAGAATAAATGAGGCCGATTAATTCCGTGGGGGTTTTTCTAAAGGTGAAAATACTTTAGAACATGAAAAATATGGATTTAACTAATTGATTTACACCCTGGAGATACACTATTGGCCTCCAAACTTATTACAAAGCAATGTGTGGAATGTCACCCTTTGCATCTGCACAAAATAAACTACTTTTTTTTAGGGATAAACTAAAAGTTATAAAAATATATAACTATTTATAATGGATAAGGCCAAAGATTAATTTATCTGTGTATTCTCCTACCAGCTGTGGAGAAATGCAGATGCCAGAAGCAAATGACAGTGTGTATATATATAAAAACTTATTTAAAACCCCCAAGTAAATACTGATAGCTCTTCACAATATTCTCCCAGACTCCAATAACTGACATCTCAGTTACATCATGAAATAATGGTCATATTTTTCAAGTACACAGTCCTTTTTCCTTTTCATGAAGTTTCTCCATTTGTCCCTTGAGTTCCTGTAGAATTTTAGCACTCCCACATCTTGAGCCAAGGAGCTTCACAGCTTAACTACAGACTGTCAAGACGTACTTTCTTCTTTCTGAACTTGCTACCTACTACCTTTAGCTGATGCTAGTTTATGATTCATAAGGTTCAGTGATCAACTCATCCCTCCTTACAGCTTCATGACTCTATAGATGTTCTCTGGGCCATTCTTTTTTTCTCATTTAAGGATGTTGACATGGCATTTTTATGTTTACGTAGAATGACTTACACTGATAAGTAAATATATATCTATGAACATAAACATTTAGTATGTGGATATGCTTTAGAAATGTAAATATCAATCTTTTGCAGAAATTAGACCCCCACTTTGCCAGGATGTCTTTTCAGGTATTTTATACTCTACAGGAAATGTAAAATACAGTGATCACCAGAGGATTGCATTGCAGAAGATCTTTACTGGCTTTAACCTGACACAGATACTCTTTGTCACTCACTGACCACAATGCTTTAGAAGTCAGGAAATGTGTTGATTATCTGGAGGCCATGAAATAAAACAGAACCTAGGTAAATTATAATTCTTTTTTTTCTGGAAAAAGAGGGGTCTGTTACTATCTTGTGTTGTGAGTTGTTATGATTAGCTATGTTTGCAGGAGGCTTGGTTTTTTTCAGTATGGCCTAAGTATGCTCATTTAGTATTTTTGCACCAAAATTGCAGCTAAATGTTAGAGCAGATCTTCCTGGAAATTATACTAGGGTACATGGAAAATAAGGAGGTGATTGGTGACAGCCAACATGGCTTCACTAAGGGTAAATCATGCCTGACAAAATTGGTGGCCTTCTATGGCAGGGTTACAGCACCAGTGGGTAAGGGAAGATCAGCTGATGTCATCTTCCTGGACTTGTGTGAAACATTTGACACTGTCCTGTACAACATCCTTTTCTCTAAGTTGGAGAGACATGGATTTGACAGATGGAGCACTTGGTGGATAGGGAATTGGCTGGATGGTCACACTCAGAAGAGTTGCAGTCAATGGCTCAATATCCAAGTGGAGACCACTGATGAGCAGTGTGCCTCAGGGGTCAGCACTGTTTGACATTGTCTGTGACATGGACATTGGGATTGACTGCACCCTCTGCAGGTTTGCTGATGACACCAAGATGTGTGGTGCAGTAGACACACTGGAAGGAAGGGATGCCATCCAGAGGGCCCCTGGCTGGATTGAGAGGTGGATCCATGTCAAGCTCATGAAGTTCAACAAGGCCAAGTGCAAGGCCCCACAAACGGGTTGACACAATCTCAAGTACAAATACAGGCTGGGCAATAAGTAGTTTGAAAGCAGCCCTGTGGGGAGGGACTTGAGGGTATTGGAGGCTGAAAAACTGAATATGAGCCGGCAACATTCACTTGCAACCCAGAAAGTCAACTGCATCCTGGGCTGCGCCAAGGGAAGTGTGGACAGCAAGTTGAGGGAGGTGATTTTCTCCTTCTACTCTGCTCTTGTAGGACTCCAACTGGAGTAGTGTGTTCAGATCTGGGTTCCCTGGTGTAAGATAGATATGGAACTGCTTGAGTGTTCCAGAGGAGGGCAATGGAGATGATCAGTGGGCTAGACCACCTTCCCTATGAGGACAGACTGAGAGAGTTGGGGTTGTTTAGCCTGGAGAAGGAAATTCTCTGGGGACACCTTATATCAGCCTACTTAAAGGGGGTCTACAGAAAAGATGAGGAAGGACTCCTTATCAGGGAGTGTAATGATAGAATGAGGTGTAATGGTTTTAAACTAGAGCAGGGTAGATTTAGATTAGATATAAGGAAGAAATTCTTTACTGTGACAGTGGTGAGACACTGTAACAGGTTGTCCAGAGAAGGTGTGGATCCCCCTGTCCCTGGAGGCATTCAAGGCCAGGTTGGATGGGGCTTTGAGCAACCTGGTCCAGTAGGAGGTGTCCGTGTCCACGACAGGTGGGTTGGAACTAGATGAACTTTATGGCCCTTTCAATTCCAATTGTATGATTCTATCAAATTATCAGGTTTAGGATTTTTCCCCAGCTTTCTGTACATGAACAATAATATTTATCATTTGTACAATTAAGAATGCACTGTAAGGTATGAGAATATTAAGTATATTTTTTATTCTATAAAGAAAGAAGAAATACTAAAAGAAGCCTACCAAAACAAGATAAAAGGAAGATAAACCAAATAGGAATATTTTTTTAAAAATACTTATATATTCCTGGATGCATGTGAAATCAAATACCTTGAAAGGAAAAGAATGTAAAAGAGTCAAACCAGACACCTTTAAGAAACAGTGGTGATATCATAGTACTTAAGTTTATCCTGGACTGAGATGGTTAATCTCACTTAAAATCACCCTTCCTTTCCCTTCCTGGAATGGACCAGAGTCTCACTCCCATGGAGACTGAGTGGTTGAGATATCAGTGATCTTGCTATGAAGAATTCAGGTCTGAGCTCTGAAACAGAACTTATACACAACATAAAATCTTCCTGGCTAACTTTCAACATTTAAAAAGCCTTGAAGCTTTTGATAGGAGTAGCAAAGAACTGACTTACAGACAACTAATTATTTAGTTTCCAGACAAACAAATCCATTTGGGAAATGGCAAAAAAACAGTCTTTAAAAGGCTTCCAACAGTGCAGGTCACTATACCATATCTAATGGAAAGGTCATTTTGTAGGAAAGGTTAGAAAATAGTGAGAGCTTTCTATTTTTTTCCTTCAGATCATTTCATTGAAATGGACAACAAAATGAATGTAAGGAGATGGTTCAGGCACATGGATGCATATTCTGACTGTATAGCTTATCAAGAGAATGCAGAGGTTTAGCACAGAAAGATTTATGAATTGGGATACAAACATGATATGAGATATAAACCCCAGTACAAAATGTATATTTTCTGTTGCTGAAAAACATCAGTTGAGGCTGGCTGCCCGATAGTGCCAACACATGGTCAGCAAAATGTGTT
>JAAGNO010021580.1:50840-66077 GCA_033439905.1 Ceryle rudis
TAATAAAAAATATTGTAGGAAGTAACAAACAAACTAAAAAAAAAAAAAAAAAAAAAAAAGAATAAAAAAAAAAAAAAAAAAAAAAGCAAGTATATAATTCAGAAAGTGAAAAAAAATGGTGACATTTTGTATTTTTTAATGAAAGAGACAGTTTGTTCAGGCAGCATTACTTTTTTTTTTTTTGTCTGAAAAGCAGAAAATACATTGGCATTAAAAGCAACTGATCTATATAAACATTGCTTCCTGATTATTAAAAGAACCACAGACCACACTGGAAAAACTATAGGAAAGGAGGAAAACCTAACACTTCCCATGTGTTTCAAGAGCCTCCAGGGGTTTATTGCCCTTTCTGAAAACACCACAATCAAGAATAACTTGATAACTAAACTCCTGTCTGGACACCATTGCCTTAAAAATTATTAAGTTGCTTTGCAGACTTTATACCCTGCAGGGCTCAAATTTATAAAACTTTTTTCCTAGACAGTTATAATTATTTACAATATTACATTGCAAAATTCTTGTCCAAACAATTGTTGTATTAACTGTATGGAAAACAAGAAGCAGGATGTCATAAAGCTGGCAGAGAAAGAAAAAGCATGTAGATAATTTTTCTCACTTTATACAAGGTACAAAAACTTAAAAAGAGTATGTTTTGATTTTCTTAAACTGACATATCCATCAATCATGTGTTGGGTTTTTTTCACATGCAAACAAGGTAATTGTTTTTTAGTGCATTTGTCCACTCCCCAGCTGATTAAATCAATATACTATCTCTAAATATCGTTGAACATTTAGACTGTGTTCAAACTCAAGTCTTTAAATTTAAGGCTCTCTCAATCCCTTAAATCCACATAAACAGGGAAATGTTAAGGCATAACTTGTAGCAGGCATTTACCTCCACTAAATCTCACTGGGGCTTAGGGATCTGGGTGTTATAGGTTTAAAAAACTGTCCCTTTAGGCTTCTGAATTGAAGAAGTACAAGTTTTTGACATAGTGAGAAGTTGTAGCTCTCATTTAATAAACTATTTTCATTAAACTATCCCTACAACAGCTTTTTGAATGTTTTTTTTTCTATAACACTATCATTTACATTGACCTCCATTTATGTGGTTATAATTAAGGGGTACTTTGAGTTTACAACATACTTAAAAATTGAGGTTAAATAACAGTGTAGATAGAAAGGGTAAAAAGCACAAAATTAAAATAGTCAAAGAACAGACCTCATTTGTGCATGTAGGGCTGATGTAATACCTAAATATACAGGAATAAATGATATTTAATAAATAAATGCATAAAATATAAATGTATTTGTTACTATAATATTTTTTTTTAGAAGGTTAGACAAACTGTTAGTCAGAATAAGATTTCTGAAACTTGTTCTTCCTTTGGCCCTTCAGAAACACCAGAAAAAAACAGACTCCAGTTGAGTTATTCCTTATCTAGCTCCTGAGAAGGAACTGAAGAAATTGTTTTAGGAAAGTAAGCTTCAGTTGGTAAGGACTGTAGGTTGTTGCTAGAGCCTGAAACAAAGAAAATGAGGTTCATGCCCACGTGAGACCATAATATTTATTTTTTAGATGACTGTATTGTTTATTAAATTTACACACTCATATTTAAAAATAGTCAGTATTGAAATTCTCTTGATTCAAAGAAGACATTGCCCATGGCTTAACCACTGCAATCCCTGTTCATCTGTTTGCAGAACCCAGGTTACTCCTGGGCCACTTTTGAATTAGATGCTTTTCAAATTAACAGCAGCAATGAAAAGTAAAGAGAGTTTTATCCCCTTTTCAGTGGTAAAATAGAAAGCAGGAAGATTTTTAATGCAGCCTTAAATTAAAGTCTAGAAGTACAAATTTCCCATACTGCTCTATGACAATACAAATCAGTCTATATGTGGACAAGTACTTTGTAGGTGTAAGAACAAAATGTTGTGATGTTATATCTCAATGCTAAATTGCATGTGAAATTGGTTTTTACATTAAGATAAATAAGTTTATAGTCTAAACTGGCAATATCAGAAAACAAATGAGATAATAGATCTTATCTACTGAAAAGGAAATACTGAGTTCAACCTACATTTGAGACATTATTCTCATCCATTCTTTTATTAGAGAACAAAGAGCAAATAGCAGTTTCTTTTGTGCTTAGAATTATTCTTTTTTTTTTGCCCTGGGTTGACATATTGCTTAATCTTGGCTTTTCCACAAAGTGAGTGCATACCGTAAAATAGAATTAAAATCAGCCTTTGTGCATGAAAAATAAGATATGATTAATAATTCAATTTAATCTAAATTTATTGGAAAACCAGCTGCAGGACTGACTCAAATTTCTGTGGAAAAATCACTGAATTAGAGAAAAAAATCTGTGGTGGTTTTTTTGTTTGGTTGGTTTGGCTTTTGTTTGTTTGGTTGGTGGTTGGTTTGTTTTTTTTTATCTCAGAAGAATGACTCTCTACAATTTCATTTCAGAAAAACAAGTGTCTGAGACTTTCCCTGAAGGCTTTAATTTTAAACACACTTGCATTTCCTAACTGAAAGATATTCCAACTGAAATATTCTGAACAATTTAGTGTTGAAGATTGACAGGTATCTTCTGATTCATCAAAATTATAAAGTTAGTACAACAGGAAAAGAAGTCCAACATAAGCAAGTAATTCCAACATAATTCAATTTAGAACATAAAGAATCACCTGCAGTATCCTAAGAGCAATTTATTTTCCACGTGCCCCTAGTTCTGTGGCTAATACTACTCATTTTGGTTAACAACGGTGGCAGAAGGTGAAGAGGATAATTTGCACAGAAATTCTGGATTGTTCAATATTGTTATAAAGCCAGGTGATTTCATAGAGATACTTCAGTAGTCATAGCACAGCATCAAAAATGTCTTTATTTAATTCTAGGAGAGGGTAAGTGCTTGATTTAGAAAACACTGGTTGATATTTTTTTGGTTTGTGTCATGCAGGAGGTTAGGCTAAGGAAATATAATGGTTCTTCTGGACTGGAAATCTATGAATACATATAAAGTAGACTAGATGAAAATTGATGACCTACAGGTAAGAGATTCTATGTACTATTAATAATCTTCTAAAAGAACTGTCCCAGTAAATATTGTTTTCTCTACTTTACTTTTCTCTGATAATATTAATACCAGAAAAGTAAACTTTTGAAAGTTCAAAGATTCACTGCAGTCAATATAAACAGCTACGTGCTCAGATGGCGATCTAAAGCTTTTATGAATCTCCAAACCCTTAGAGATATATTTTCTTCTTATCACCTGATTTTTTACTATATTTCATAAACTAATTTTTCTGCATTGAGTTTGTTTATGTCACATGATCTTCGGTCCTGAATTATTACAATTTATCAAACAAATAAGCTGTTTGGTAGCATAATGAGAGCTGGCAGAGGAAGACCTGTATGTTCCAAACTAAAGTCTGAATTCTGCTAACCTTTAAGTGCTTAGCATAAGATTATGCTTGAGTCCCAGTGATGATAGCAAAATTTCAGCACATATTTATGCAATAATTTGAATGGCAATATATTTGCTGATGTCCCCATTGATAGGTTTATGCTTATATATCTGTAAAAAGGTGAGAGCTAGGTAATAAAATACAATATGAGAAAAGGTAAGAAATATGGATGTAAATCTAAAGGAGCTAGAAATCAGTCTTTCACAATCCAAACAATGCTCTTCTGAGTCTTCCTGATGCAAGGGAGCACACAAACATCTCTCTGCTGTCTGAGTGGTACTGGTCCAGAATAACCAGATCAATTACTTAAGGTAAATAAATGAGTGTTGGTGTGTGAAAAAGAAGAATCCTAGCACTTCTGTATCATGAATATCCATATCAAACCAGTTAAGGCAGGCTTCCTGTATGTCCTGGACTGAGCCTTGGGAAAATCTAGAACAAACCAAATTAGTATATTCCTTCCATCCATAGGCTATGTCTGCTTGATCATGAAGCTTGGAAGGGAGGAGAGAGAAAAGTAATCACCTTTTTAAAATGGATAGGTGACAATTAAATAAAGGCTCTTAGTAAAATTCTGCACTCTACAGCATTTACTTTCATCTACATCTCTAACCTTTAAAATACAACAAAATATCATTAGTAGTTGATGTGCTTAAAATCACCACTCCTTCACAAGGCACAATTTTGGTTATGTCCTGCTCTGTAATTCTAGAATGGAAAAAGAATTAGTACATGGCAAAAGTTGTATAGAGAAGCTGTGAAAACTCAGAAAATGTAGAACTTAAATTTTATTTAAACTCTATGGAGCTGCAATAAAAATTGCAGTATTCCCACATGAATAAGTAACATGACAAGGCTCATTGAAGAGTGACACAAAATTCACATGACACAAGAAATGGACTGATAACTGCAAAACTGACAGGCTTCTAAATCTAATGGCAAAATATGAAATTATCACGAGGAACCACGTTCCAGTGAAATTCTTCAGGAACTGATTTCTGACCTGAATTGGCTTAAAGGTTTAGTCATTTATCAGGATGGGAGAATATGATAGCATTTCAGAAGACTTATAAGCAGTATAAAGGATTGCCTACTGATATAATGTAATCTGGACTGCTTTGTAAAGTGGGACTTAAATTCACAGTATACAAGTAAAGCCAAATGCAGCCATGGTTTCAGGAGCAAAGAATGTAAAAAATATGACCCATGTGGAGAAGTCTACTTAGGTGCTGGAAGGTGATATATATAGATCTATAGACCTGTGAACAGAGAAGTATCAAGAACTAGCAGGAAAGGTATTACCTTTGTCATCATCACACTAGTAACAACCATGTTCTGTCTTAAATGATATAGTCCATGACTAAAGGGTTACATCAGACAGAAAAGCATTCAGAAAAGAATGATTAGCACATTGGTCTAATGCAGACATAAGTTTTATTGAGAGGCTCAAGAATTCAACCTTCTTCAACTGGGGAGGAATAAGCCCATGCACCAGTACAGGTTAGGGGTAGACCTGCTGGAAAGCAGCTCCACAGAGAAAGACCTTGGAGTCCGGGTGGACAAGAAGTTCTCCATGGAACAGCAATGTGCCCTTGTGGCCAGGAAGGCCAATGGTATCCTGGGGCACATAAAGAACAGCATGGCCATCAGGTCAAGGAAGGTTCTTCTCCCGTCTACTCTGCACTAGCGAGACCACACCTGGAGTATTGTGTTCATTTCTGGTCTCCACAGTTCAAGAGGGACAAGGAAATACTAGAGAGAGTCCAACAGAAGGTTACAAAGATGATGAAGGGACTGGAACATCTCTCTTATCAGGAAAGGCTGAGAGCCCTGGTACTGTTTAACCTTGAAAAGAGAAGACTGAGAGGGGATTTTATTGATGTTTACAAATATCTGAAAGGTGGGTGTCAAGTAGGAGTGGCCTGTTTCTTTTCAGTGTTTCCCTATGACAGGACAAGAGGTAATGGTAGCAAGATGAAACACAGGAAGTTCCACCTCAACATGAGGAGAAACTTCTTTACTGTAAGGATGGTGGAGCACTGGAACAGGCTGCCCAGGGATGTTGTGTAGTCTCCTTCTCTAGAGACTTCCAAGACCCACCTGGATCTGTTCCTGTGTGGCTTGCCCTGGGTGATCCTGCTTTAGCAAGGTGGTTGGACGCGATGATCTCCAGAGGTCCTTTCCAATCCCTATGATTCTATTATACGATTCTATGATTCACCAGAAAGATGTTTGTATCATAGTTTGAATACTTGCATGAGAAACAACAGATAATAGAATGCTCTTCAGTCTTGTACACAAATATAATCCAACGACTACAGTTTCAAGATGGATAAATTGTGATTACAAAGGTGAAGTTAGATTAACCAAGGTCATGCAGATGTGTAACTGTAAGGTCTAAAGAACATGATGTATGCAGATTTGTAGTGAATTCTCTATCTCTGTTTATATGAAACAAGGAAATCTTTCTGAACAGCATAACCATTATTAGACCTACAGTTATTACATTGTTGATAATTACAACAAGATTTGTTATTCTTTTTATTCTACATTTTTAAATTTCAGTCTTAATTACAATTTAACATAATCCTCTGCTTGGATATTTCTTAGTATTCTTGATTTTTTTAAAGATACAGAAGAGAAACCTGAAGATTATGCTATACACTTTAAATAATACTAATTAATATCATATAAAGGTAGAATGATTACATTTAAAAACTGAATATAGATATTGTAACTTCTTGCTACAGGTGAACAAAATATGTACACATATGGAATTTCTACAAAGAAAACATGAGGATATTTTCATTACTTTTTTTCCAGAAATGTTAAAAGTGCTTTCTAATACAAGGAATATGTTTCTCTTCATGTCTTTTGTCCAGCAAATATGATACCACACATAGACCAGAAGTTAGATTTTTGCATCTGAGATCCACAATCCTGCTGATTTGTAATTTTCATAGTTATAATAGAAGGAGAAAAAGATAATGAAATGCAACTGACAATTAATCAGTCAGTCAGTGAAACTTTACTTCGTTCACACAGAATCACCAGAGTCCGGTTCAGTTAAATTCAACAGCTCACAGGTGTTCAAGTATATTTTTTTTAATTTTTATTACCTTTTACCCCCCCCATCTCCTCTTGAGAAAGAAGAAATTCTTAATGTCATTATTTCACTTAAAGGGCTTATTTTATTAGTCTCGGTTAAAGGAACAATTCTAATGTTATAAGGACACAACTACATTTTTGGTATAGTAACTTCTGTGTAGGAAAGAGGGTATCAAAGATTAAATGACTCAAAAAGACCTTCCAAAACTAATGTATATAATTTATATTTTTTTCCAAATACATTCTATAGCAGTTATATAATTGACAGAAAGAAATAGTAGAATTTGTGGTTAATTCTGTACTTCTATTGCAAAGTATATCACAGTGAACTAAAAAAAAAATCTTGCAATATAAACACACTGTATATAGGGTAGGAATTTTAATCTGGATGTTGAGCATATCCAGGGATTAAGAAACACCATTTAGAGGCACATTTCATTAATATTTGGATTTTGCATATTGAATAGAGTCTTGGGGTTTCCTTAAAAATAATACAAATGTGAAAAAAAAAAAGGATGTACTTGTGCATAAGTAGAGGGGAAAAATATCATTACTCTTTTTATTAATAAAATCTGTTTCTTGATTCTTTAAACACGTCATTTGCATTTACATTTTTCAATATGGAAAATACAGTCCTCACTTTGGCATGTGGAAGCTCACACAGATTCTGTTTCTTTCCATCTTTATAATTTAAATGAGTTTTACTGAGTGAAGATGTCCATAACCAATCAGTCCTCCCAGTCCCCTGTGGCTTCAGATAGAGAGTTCAAGGGAGTGCTGCTCTGTGTGTGGATATGTATATCTCTGCTCACAAAAGAGCTGCCATTCCTGAGTGATTTGTGGCACAAGCATCTAAAGAGAAGTTGTGATTACCCAGAGAGCAACGGTCCTGTAGTCACACACTACAATGGATTGTCTCCTCTGATTGATGAGTATGATAAGATGTGTGCTGGCTGTTAATGTTAATGTACTTAGGACTTCAACTCCCATATCAGTGAGTTAGAAAAGTCACCACTAGAGTAGAAATCCCGATAGCATATTTAACAGTATCGGCCTTAAGAAAACACTGTGGAGTCAGCGGGCCTTTACATTTTCCCAGACATTAATGCAAAATATTGGTTTTTTTCTGTTCCTTTATGTTAAAAGACTTAAGTGGAGCAGGTCCAGAATGAACTGTTAGAATGCAGAACAAGGGCTGACAGTTTGTATCATTGCTGTTTTAACTAGGCAGTGATTATCTATGATCTGTTCTACCCACTTTACTTTTGTTTGCAAAAAAAAAGAATTGCCCCACAGGTGTTTCACTATGAAGCAACTGTACTCAACTTGATTACTACATGTATGAGTTGAGCAATGTTTTCTTTTCTTTTAATAGCATTGACATTGATTTTTTAACTATATGTAATGGAAACCACTCATCATTACCCACCTTTTATAAGCTACTGCTCGTAAACTGCAGAGGCAGCATTCCATAAAACCCATTATGCAGCTACTACAATGCCCGACTGATCTGAAAGTTGCATACATCTGCAAAATAGATAGAACACATCTTGTTTTTCAGGTTTGCAGGAGTTTGAGAACAAGTCCTCTTCTGAAAAAGCCAGAAGTAACTGCAGTCTTAAGTTTTAACCTCTGAGAAACTTTCACATAT
The DNA here is from genome assembly GCA_033439905.1 of Ceryle rudis. Classification (NCBI taxonomy): domain Eukaryota; kingdom Metazoa; phylum Chordata; class Aves; order Coraciiformes; family Cerylidae; genus Ceryle; species Ceryle rudis. The sequence goes on from JAAGNO010021580.1 coordinate 59,074, forward strand.
TACTGAGCTATCAGCTGAAAGTGACATTTCAACACAATCGGTAGATACCTGTGACATATTAAATACCACCAAGTACAAAGCTATTCATTCTGAATGCATCTATGTTTTGTTTATATATAAGGTAAAGTGCAAGCAGAAACTTGGCATGTCCTGTATTATATCCTGTCCAGCATAGCAAAAGCTGGAGAAATGTTGCTAACAAGAGGTAAGTCCTGCATCAGCCTACTCCTGCATTACTTCAGAAACATTCCCTCCACTTCCTATACCAGAAAAGTGAAGATTTTAACTGGTGTATAAGATGTCTGCTAGATTAAATCAATAGCACGGGCTATTATCTTCTGTCCAGGTGCAGTAAGAATCAGTTTTTCTCAGCACACCTGGTATATATAAACTAGTGGTAAGAGATATACAATTCACATGAAGAGAAGCACTTTTTTTGTAAGTAGAGACACTTGGACACCACAGAGGATGATTCATCCCACTTGTTTTTGACATCTATAACAATGGGGGTGAACAGAGATGATGCCTTAGACCTGCTGTCCAACAAAAGTTACGTTAGACAAATCCCAACATGATATTGTAACTAAACTGCATCTGCGTTTCATCACAGCAATAACATCTCAGGCGTGCTGGCACATATATAGATAAGGTGAAAGTCAGTCTTGTCTTCAAGTCAATCATTGCTATATACCTCACGTTGTTACACATATTATTCATGCAGCACAAGCTGCTGAATTCCAGTTACCTGCACACAGAAATTAAGTTTTATTGGTTGATCTTTTGTGGAAGAAACTAGACAGAAAATTATGTATATAAGTAGAGGGTGAATTATTGCTATTGCACTTTAATGATGGCTTTTAAGAAATTCTTAACTTAGGTAAAACTGTTGAGAAGAAAGGTACATTTTGAGGAACAGCAACTTCACATTTTTCAGAAAATGTTTAAGTCCCAGCTCTGTATGTCACTTAAGTTATTTCATGTTCTTAAAATTCAATCTTTGATCATATGCACTGCTAAACAAGAACTGTAAATCACAAAGCTGTTTAGTGTACTAATACTGTGACATCACTGGATGTTTCCAGTACCATGGGGACCTTTTAGGCTGCCACCACACTGCTACATGTCCTGAAAACACTGTTCAGGTCTTAAAATATGCTTCCATTACTTCTGCCCCAGTTTTAGTAGCTTTTTGAATCCAGTAAGTCACATTTACAAGTACAAGTTTATGTTATCTTACTCATGTTTTATACCCTCTGGAGAAGTATACAGATTCTAATACAGACAACTAGTCATTTGCTATTTGCTGGCTTAATTTTAGACTCCATAACCATCAATGCTGACAGAATAGAGGTGGTATGAACATACAGCAGCATGTTCTTAGATTGTATTAAACTCATCATGAAACCACAAATTGCAGTTGCAGGTTTTCACTGTAAACTTTATGGCAGCCCCAGCTATTTTTCCCACAAGCCATGAACAAATACAACTAATTAACTTGGCAGAAAATTAACCATAATGAAGAAAATTATAGTTTCCTACTTTGAGATGGTGATCTGGAAGATACTATGAATACCAGGGCTCATATGAGACTGTGACATACTAATAGAAGCAGCAAGACAGGTAGTCAGAGTAAAAAAGGATAAGTTGAGCTACTCAAGAAACTACAGTTTAAGAACTAGTTATATTTATACGAATGAGTTAGATTTATTCATGCCTTCCTGTGAAATTATTTGTAGAGTATCTCTTTTTTCCTTATTCAACCATTCTGTCACCACAATGTTAGCTGAAAAATTTCTACTTTGGGGAATGCAAACAGAGAGATATGCACTGGTATTTAGTGTTGGAAATGTACACATGATAGATGAAGGAAAGCTGTAAGACATCTTGAACAAAGCATAAACAAGAAAGTACTGCAAATGGAGCCACAGAAGCCACTTGTGCAAGCTATCATTCCTAAAAAGTGTATCCGGAATATAGATTTATATCAGTTTCTATTATTCATGTGTGTGCTTGTTGTTGTTCTTTCTCCTTCCTCATTCCAGGTCCAGATATTTTATATCCGTCTTTCCTTCTGCATCATAAAGGTAAATTCAGAAAATTTGAAGTTGCAAAAAAGGAATTGTTAGAGTGTGGAATGTAACCCCCTTAACACTTCCTGACTGAACATACATTATGATTTAATACAGATGTTTGCTGATTCTGTAGGACAGAATAATTTCAAATTAACTGAGGGGCACATCTCATAATGCTCTGGGTATTCTGTCACTAGGGAAGGATAAGAGATTGACCTCACCTAACTTTAGCAACCTAAAAGTTTAGTCTGAGATAGAAATCTATGCTACTTCTGTAGTTAATGGAAAGAGGTGTTTATCTTCAGAGACTAAAGTATCTTGTTTCTGTTGGACAGGCATTTTGAAATAGAATAAATATAGGAGTTACCTTTCCCTTCTTAACACTGTCGACAAAGCCTGAATTATTGGATTATATCAGACACAGCTTTAATATCAGATAATAGCCAAGATGACTCCAGAGATATAGGGATCTGTATGCAAGCACAAATCTTTTGATAGCCCATTTAATAAATGTGATACAAATTAAAACTTTTATAGTACACAAGCACCACGTAGGTGATGTGAATGTACAGCTCTAAGAAATATTATATAATTCACAGCATCCTATTTATTTATCTACATATTACTTTCTGTCTAAAAAGAAAAAAAAAATTTAAAAAGCAAGTTGAAACATGACTTTAAAATAATTTAATCTCACATTAATTTCAAATACTGTTACCTTGAATTAAATGTAGTGCAGAACCACAGAAGGAATTCTAGTACATGCTTAATTGTCCTGGTTTATAAAACTTATATCTGTTGATTACTGGGAAATAGTATTAAGAAATATTTTTTGGGTATGTGCTTTCTTAATACTATTCTACTGTCTTTGTTTGATAGCACTCCACTTTCAAAGTCCTTATGAAACCTCTTGAAATCTGTGTGTTTTTCCATAGCTAAGACGATCAGAAACTGTTGATTTATAAATTCTACAGAAATTAATATGCACTGTCCACTTAGGATGAATAATATAACAAGACTTCTGTATAAAATTGTTACAAAATTTTGTCTCTTAGGAGTCAAGAAATGTTATCTCAGAATATCCTTAACAGAGGCTTTAGAAAGTATCTCCTGAATTAATGTCAGTGTCATTACCTCTATAATATTGAATTTGGTACTTTTTGTAGCTTTAGTTATTTACATCTTCACTCTACTTCTGAGAAGACTGTGACAGTAAGAGCCATTAAAGTTTGTTGGACTTTGATGAGACTTTCTGGATGGTTGATATCACACCATCATGGCAGTTGCTTTACTGATTAGGGATTGTGAACAACGTAGAAATGAATACAGTCCTTGGAATTGCAGCAGTTTAGTAGTAGTTGTTAAAGATAGGTATTTAAATATTTTGAAGTACTGGCTTTTACATATTGGTCTTTGGAGGAAAATGATCTTGTTTTTTCTTCTGGCTTACACTCATCTTTCCTCTATACTCACAAGTATCCAGTCAGCTAATCTTTGCAGCCATGCAAAGAACACTGATTTGACAATTCCATGTTTATGCATAAATATTCAAAAGTCAACCAAAATCAGTGGAGCACAGAGAATCACAGAGTTTTTCACTCTAGAGGCTTTGTTTGTGTGGTCTTTTTAGTTAAGCACTAATGAGTATAAGTTCACTCTGTGGAAGCAATCATGTCCTGATAGACAAGTTTACATCAGTATGGCTCCAGGCAGTCATGGCAGAATTTGCCACTTGAAGGTGCAAGCAATCAGATTGTAAGCACTTGAAGTGATGATCATCTCACTGTGTATCTTGAAGATGACTACAATACACTGGTCTTAGCACTAATAAAACATGTAATAAAACAATGAAAAGAGAGATTATACTCAATGTGTCAAACTTTCCCACATAACTTCCCACAGATTTTACATTTTAAAAAGGCACTTTTGAGTGTTTTCTGGGGAAAAAGATAACATCATACATCTTTATTTTTGTTGCATCCTTCTGTTTTTACAATATTTTATAGTTTCATTTTTCCCAAAATTTCCCCCCCCCTTAAGAGGGTAACATCATTATTTCTGTACAAAACAAGAGCAGGAGTTGTCACCTGCCTTCTAAAAAAATTAAAAATCCAGGTGATGTTAGATCAAACAGGCATTCTTAAGAAATTATAAAATCCCTAATAAGATGTCAGATAAATATAGTGCAATATCACATTTCTTCTAAGTTACTGAGTGTCATATCAGATTAATAAATTATACTGAAAATATATAACAAACAAACTCTTAAATGTCATGAAATTAATTTGCAAAAATTAAACAGAAAATTACTTCTTCAATGAGGTTGTCAAATTTTATTATTAACTTTGGGTTTAATAATGTGAGATAAAATTTGACAATTAATAGCACATATTGAAATATGCTTTTTCTCTTTCAGAAACCTATTATGACATGACTGGAGGAATTGTCATTAGGAGGATAAAATTATCATATTAGTGACACAGGAATATATGAAAAGTGATCACCACTTCTCCTATCTTCTGCTCCCACCCCTCAAAGTCTGGAGGATAAGACTTACTGTAATATAGAGTTGGCTTGGTGGAAGTTTTTGGTTGTTTGTTTTCCCTACAGAATATTGCATTTCAGTAATTTTTATTTTAGAAAGCATTTGCTTTTTCAGCAAAAAGCTCTCCCGTCTCTAGGTGATTATTGTATACATACGGCTCTTGCTCTCTTTAGATTTCTTAAGACAGCTTAAGTTCTAGTTACCAAAATACAGCATAAAATCTACTTACCAAAAGAGGATTTCAAGATATTCTTTGGTTTGATATAGAAAAAGACCCAAATAATTTGATTTACTTCTGTTGCTCATAATGACAGGAAACGTAAAATTGTAAATAGAATATTATAGAGTTTATTCTTATTTCAGGTTAAGATGATCTATAGTGTATACAAACTGAATTAATAATGACACGAGAGTTTAGCATATTTGTGCCTCAGGTGTGGAAAGCGACGGAGGTGGCTGATAGTTGTTAACAATTTTGAAGGTTGTGTGAGTGATGAGAATGATAATATGCTAGCTGACTGGATGGAATGCGAAGAGTAAGCATATTGCTATGCAATTATCCGTCCACAATACAAAGACGGAAGACAGTATCAGTGAAAATACCATGTTATGACAGAATTTGTGATTTCAAACTAAAGCTCATATATTTCTATATGTATTTTTTTCTTTCAAGCCAGCATTTCAGGAACAATACAAATGGACTTTGTACAATGGGTAACTAGCCTATTTACAAATTGCAATTACATTTTAATGGAGTTCTATATTTCCCTAGTTTTCAGACAGTGTCATATGGCATAGATTCAAATATGAACAGACAGATTCACATCAGGTTGAAATCATCAAGCTTAAATAGTAGCTATCAACAGTTTGCTGTCAAGAAACTAGGAAAATGCTTGATGTGGGTGGCCCTGCAGAGATCTGTCTTATGTCCTGTGTAGTTTAATGGTTTCATTAACAGCTTAGATGACTTATCAGCCTTGACACCCAACAGTAAGTGCTGCAAACCCTTAAGAAGACAAGTTGTGAATTTAAATTGATCCTGATAAATCGATGAAATGGTCAGAAGTCTTTAAGATGAAATTCAACGCAGTAAAGCAGAAAAACTACACACATAACAAAAATAAATCAAAATACACAGTGACAATAGCAACCGGGCTGAGAAAGGTACAAGTCTGGGGTATGGAGGGCTGAAAGTGTGTACAAATAATCAACTACTGCTGTTGAAAAGACAAATGGTATTTTCTGACATTCTAGGAAGTGTGTTGCAAGCAGAAAATGAGGTAAGGTATAATTATTCCTGTAGTGTAGTTATAAAACTATTTCCAGTTTCAGATGCTGTTAGAACACTGAAGAAAAACTGGAATCAGGAGGCAGAGGAGACAAAAACTTCAACAGAGCATGCAGGACCACTGAAGATAGAATGGGAAAACTGTGTTTATTTTTAAAATAGAAGATGGTGTGTCTAGAGAGGAAGGAGAAATCAGTCACAGAGACTTTGTAGCAACCTCCCAAGGTGAAAATGTTTCTTGTAAAAAGGAGAGTGATTTCCTCAGTATTCTGTGTTCTGATTTCCATTGCCAGAATGGGAAGTTAAAAGTTGGTTGGTTGGTTTGGGGCTAGTTTTTGTTTGTTTGTTTGTTTGTGAGTGTGTTTAGTTGTTTGTTTTTCCGTTTTGGTTTGGTTTTTTTTTTTTTTTTCAGAAACAATGTTTTATTTTAAACTATAAACTTATTGGATGTGTGTTACTTGATCTTTTCTGGGAGTACAGTGTTGGCCCAGATGATCTCTCTTCCTTTCTGTGTTTCTACAGGTGTTTCTGATCTATATATTTTGCACTATGTCTTTTTATTATTAAAACAAAGTGTAATATAGCAAAAATATACACTTATTTTATTTACATATAAGGTCAGAAAAATACATATTCAGAAAAATATATATATACACATATTCTCAGCAATTCTTAAGCAAGCTCTTAACATAGATAGATAGAATTTCAAAGCTTTGCTAATAATTCTTATAAAATCCACGACAGCATGGAGCTGTTTCACATTTTTCATTAGGTTTTACTCCAAGATATATTTTCAGAGGAAAATAGAAAAGTAATATATTAAAAAATGTCAGAGTAAGTTGGGATAATAGCTTTTCATGCCTACTGCAGATTTTAGAACTTTCTTATATTGATTTCATCTTGAAAATTCATCAAATGGCAGTAAAAAATCTCAAAATAGGGATTGTTAAAAGAAGTTCTTCTCTGTAAAACAATCTGTGCAAAAAAAGAGAGGTTTTAAAGATCACAAAGCAAGAAAGGTCATGAAAGTTTTTCTTCCATTATACATTAAATGACACAAACACTAAGCAATTCCAAATTGGCATTAATACTAAAAAAA
>JAAGNO010021580.1:66849-83485 GCA_033439905.1 Ceryle rudis
AGGAAGGAAGGAAGGAAGGAAGGAAGGAAGGAAGGAAGGAAGGAAGGAAGGAAGGAAGGAAGGAAGGAAGGAAGTTATACTAAAAATGGAAGAGAACAGGTACAATTGTGACCTCTGCATGATTCCTAATTCATCTTTGCTTAAGGGGTAAGATATCTGCACCTGTGCATATCTGGTGTAGACTTCTAAGTACCTCATCTCCCAGTTCCCTTTCCCTTCAGATCCATTGTCTGAGCTTGCTCATCCCTGGTGCATGTGCTCTAAGCGAGGATAATTCTGAAGTTAAAGCTCAGGTTTCTCAGGACTGTTTCCCAGCCTCTGGAAAACCTGCTACAGTGCATAACAGCTCTCACTGCAAATGTTTTTATTTTTATGTAGTGGAATTTCCCTTGCTGCAACATACCAACCCTCCTTATTTTATTATGTGTCTATGGTAACTTCCTTTAGGAACTTGACTTCAAGATCTTGCAATCATTCTTGATCAATTTAAGATCTCTCAGTTCTTATGGGGTAGCCATGTTCACTAGAGCTAAAGTCAAAATCTGACTTTGCTCCCTTATCGATCCACTGTCCCCTTTTTCCTTTTTAACAGAGACTCATAGCTAAACCTAGGAACTTGCTAGGCCTATGGTGATCCAGAGACATTAAGAGTAATGGCCTGATACTGCATTTTTGGATTTGTGTAGGATCTGATGGGGTTTTTTCCCCGATAAATCACAGTAAATAGTGCTTTCCCTGGGGGAAGAACTGGGTTTGGAAGCTGAAATGGGAGAAGAAGAATGAATGATGGGTGAGTGGAAAAACTTTGTCTTCCCTCAGGCTTATATGCTAGTCAAATTTATTTGAATGGATTTGCCAAAACCCAGTTTAGTTCACATATGCTGGTTCTTGAGTCTTTACAAGCTAATTTTCACTATGAACCCCTCTTTTTCTCTGCCAGGTATATTTATAAAACACCATCTTGTTCTCTGTTTCAGCAGTACTCACACATCACAAGTTGTCAAATGATTAGTCAGGCACTAAGAAAACCCAAACTCAGATAATTAAGTTAAACTCAGAACAAATGTTGTCAGCCTGTGTTTAGACTGAAGCTTGCTACCTCTTTCTGATTGCAATGGACTGAAGGCTTAGTCTTTTCTCAATTATACTATCTGGTCTAAAAATAAATTGCATATATTATTCCTTGTAAACCTTGCTTCAACAAAGAAAACAAAGTCATTGTAGAGCTTGAAATTAACCAAAGTGACAAAAAGTTGAAAATTTTCAGTTATGTCTTTTTGATATATATAAGTGGCAAAAATGAAAATTGGATAGAAGATGAGAAGGCTACTCTCCCACTCATTTCTCCATCACTCATTCTTCTAGCCAAGGCTTTGTTTTAGTAGTGTTTGTTGATATAGCTAAAAATCTACAATGGTTTTGTTATGTGTCTGGATTTCTCTATTTCAAAGTAAAAGACTCAGTCAAAATGCTTCAGATCCTAGGCCAGGGCAGAGAAAAGCCCCATCCAGGCTTTAGTTTAAACTTTTTTCTAAAAAACCTTTGATATTAATAGTACTGGATTTCTAGCCCATATTCAACTACATTGCAATGATGGGAGTCAAGTTTCCAATTATTGACATAGAGAGTATCCTGTTTCATTTGAATACAGAATGTGAACTCCACCACTGGTATTTCATTGGCAGCTGGAACATAAAAGTACCAGAAAATGAAGAATCACAAAATCACAGAATTGTCATGGTTTGAAAAGACCTCTAAGATCACCATGTTCAACCATCAACAGCACCAACACCAACACCACAAAACAAAACAACCAAACAAACTGAAACAAATAAATACAAACAAACAAACAAAAACAAAGCAAAACCCAAACCAAATCAAAAGGCACCTCATTATGCCACATAAAGCATGTCCTGAAGTGTCTCATCTACACATTTCAATACCTCCAGGGATGGTGACTGCACCACCCCCCAGGCAGCCCATTCCAGCGCTTGACTAATCTTTTCAGTAAAAAAATTCCTCCTAATATCTAATCTAAACCTCCCCTGGTGTAACTTCAGCCCATTTCCTCTAGTTCTGTCGTTATTTACTTGAGGGAAGAGGCCAGAACCCACCTCATTACAAACTCCTTTCGTGTTTCAGGATGTTATGCTTTTTCAGTAGAAGAAGCTTGGTCAAATTCCTGTGCAAAGGAGCTGCCTTGGTACCTGGAATTGCCAATACTGTTAGAAGGTAGTATTCTTTCAGTGGTGAAGAAGTGCCTGCTCTGACCCTGGCATTTTTTCACTAACCTTGTTGTTCACAAGCTTGCTTACTCACAGTGGAAATGATAGGGTAAACAATTCCTCTGAAAAATGACCTCTTTAGTTTTGAATTGTTTTTTCAGACAAGTCTAATTCAACCTGCAAGTGCAGAAACATTTGTGCTGTGCACTGGGAGAGAAGGCAAGACACAGAGAGGTCCTGGGGAACATCAGCTGCTAGGAGACTGCTGTGGAAGAGCACTTAAACTAGTTGACTCCTTTAGTTTTTCCTGCTGACATCTGGCTCAATATTTTAAGGAACTGGTTTTAAAAAAAGAAACAAACAAAAAACCAAACAAAACCCCACAAACACAAAAAAGACAAACAAACAAACAAACAAACCACTGTAGTGCCATTGTAGTTTCACAGCACATTATCAGTAGATTAACTGCATGATCTGAATATTGTAACAAAAACTATCTTCTGCTTGGAATTTAACTTCTGCAAGATGTGGTCATCTGAATTTTCTGGCCTGCCTTATGGAGCCTGAACATCTTTCCAAAAGTCTACTCTGAATTCACCTACAACTTCTACCAAAAAGGGCAGTAAAAATTAATTTTACAGGAATAACAAAAGGTATGATGACACCTCTCAGGTTTTAGACAGGCTCTGCAGCAGATACTGTGTCTTCTAGCATTTTTTACTCCAAAGTGACAGCATTAGTCACCCAGATAGACAATATTATTTAGCTAACAACAGAAGTCTTAGGACTACCTTTTTTTCCTGTGTCATCATTTATTTCTAATCACCACAACATCAGTGGTGCTGATGCTACAGTATTCTAACATTTTTGAATACTAAAGTCTCAGCTTGCAATGGGACACTTCCTGTTGCAGCACAAATATACATTAGGACAAAGAACCACTTCTTTCTACTGCAGAATGGATGAATTAGCAAATCACTGGTGACATATTAACCTCCCTTCTGTCTTGGCAGCTAAACTATAGATGATGCATTTACTAAAACAAACAAGCAAACAAACAAAAATCCCACCAAAACAAACAATCATATCCAACCCTCTACAACTGAATATAAAGGCAGAGGTAGTTTTAATGTTTTCTGATGATATGTGGAATTATTTTTAACAGGTACTGCATGAAATACCCATAAACTACTCTTAAAAAAAATGCATGTCTCCTACAATGTTACTTTACTGGTACTCTGACTAGGTATAACATTTCACTGTAAAGCTCTTGGGAGTGCTAAGAAGTTTCACTTTATTAATATAGGGCATATAAGGCTCTCACTATATGGAATTTCTTGACTCTCCAGGGATAAGGAAGGATCAAGGTAACTCCTGTCTGTAAACCAGTGGTATTAATGATTTATTAAATTTTATGTTATATTATGACCAGCATTATTTACATATTTTAATGATGTATCATGAAATCTGGACTCATGAGATTCTTTCACATGCCATAGATCCCCTAGGAGCCTAGAGAAAAAACATGCAATCTGTAGATATGAAGTCTGATCAAGGGGCACAGGCAGACATTGCATTAACTAAAGCTTGGAATGATGGAGTTGCTTCCACATTCAGAGATTTGTTGATATTACCTTAACTAATATATTACTTTGAACTGCAGAAAAGTTAAGCAGAAGCATTATCGTTATTCAAAGTGGGTTTTGTACTCTCATCTGTCTATAAAGTTGTCATCTAGTTAGACTGTACAATAGTCAGACCAAGACTGTAATTTTGTTTTGCCCAGTTCCTTATTCTGGTGAAAATTAATTTTTATCGTTTCTTCTTCTGCCAGTGGTGTCCAAACTAGACCATTATCTAGAATGACAGTTATGAATTAGCCAAACACAGTTCCTCATGTGAACATCTGAGGTCACAGCTTGTCAGAAGCCGAACTTAGCAATTATTTTATATGCAATATGTGCTTTTTTTTCTGTTTTGTTTTGTTTTGTTTTGTTTTGTTTTGTTTTTGTCTGAATACAAAGGTTTCAACAATATGTTTGAATGAAACTTGGAGTGCTTCATCTTATCTGGTCAACCTAGCATATTCTGAAAAAATATGTACTTAAGAAAAATTGTGACTAGCACTAAGTTGTACTGTTAGTCTCAATAGATATAGATCTCAGTTCAGTTTGATATACATCACATTAAATGGGGAGCAGCTTCTCTAAGATGAGTAAAGGCTTTAACCTGTGTCAAGCTGGTAGGTAAATCCTGGAGAATATGGCATCAAGTTCTTGCAATGTTTGATTGGTATAAAGCATGTGAATCACAACTTAACATTTTTCTTCCATGCCTTAAAAGAAGGATAGGCAGTGAAATTGCTGTTTCATTTGCATTGCGCCTCTTGTATAACGCCATAATTCAAAAGAATTTTATATCTTCTTTTCTATGTATGTTTGCTATTTCTGTATCATTTTTTGGTGAAAGTTTTCAGTACTTTCCATATGTTGTGCCAGCACGCATGTTAAATTATTGCTGACATATGACTTCATTGATATCCTATATTCCTGTAGCCTTGAATACTAATGATGTTGTGGCCTAATTGGTATCCTTAAGCTTAGCTTTTTTTTTTAAAAAAAAACAACAATGAACCCCCTCCCAAAACACTGTTTTACTCATTAGACAGTGCTTCAATGCAAAAAAAAAGTGCAGATGCTGATTTGAACCTACTCCAAAGAACACTGTTTAGCAGAAACCTTCCTTGAAATGTAAAAAACAGAATGAAACAGCACATCTACAATATTTCATAACAAGTGAAAGCCTCCAGATCACCAGTGGAAAGATGTCATAATTTTCGGACTGATTTTTAAATTACTTTGATGGTTGTCAAATTTTTGGATTTCATTCTTTGTTTGAAAAGAGGTCCTGAAACTGAAAAATATGCTTTGAAAATTTCTTTCAATTTAAGTTACTACATAAACATATTTAATTAAAAAAAAAAAGTCTGAAAGAATTACTTACATTACTTTCATTAAATAAGGTGGATTCTCAGACTTCCTTAATTTCTGTCTACTTTTTTTTTTCTTGTAGGCTGATATAAAGAAAAAACCCACAAAATTTATTATCTTTTTTAAATCCTTATTGCCTACTTTGATCTAAAGCATTCAATGAATTCATTCACTACAACTGTTATACGTGGTATGTGACTGCTGGAATACAGTAATTAAGAGGGGTAGGCGACTTTCAAATTTAAAGGAACAAGAACCTATTTTCTATATATTCCACAAAGCATTTATTAAAGGAGACTATTTCCTTTCAACTGGTACAAACTGTGTGGGCATGTAGTATGGCTACATGTGTTAGATTTTGTAGACCATAAAATCCTTTCCTCCTCCTGAAGGGTCTAATGAAGTATCTATCAACGAAACACTATTGAAAACATAGACAAAGTCTTGAAGGTTTTAAAATCTAAGGCATCAGTCTTGCAAAGACTTATGGATGCTTTTAGCTTTATGTGTTATGAATAAAAGCAGGCTTATGCTATAATGCTCTGCGAACACAACTATGTCAGCTAGGAATGGAGGGGAAAAATCTCACTCCCAGCTAACAGTCGTGCCAGAAAAGCTTGTTCTAGATTCAGCTCTCCCAAAAGTCCTCAATATATGTTGTAGGAGGAAGTTCTTTACCAAAAGAGTGATGGAGCACTGGAACAGGTTGCCAAGGGAGGTACTTGAGGCAGCATCCCTGGAGACATTCAAATTGGGGCTTGACAGAGCTCTGAGCAACCTGCTCTAGTTGAGGATGTCTCTGCTTTAAGCAGGGGCTTGTACTAGATGACCTCCAGAGGTCCCTTCCAACCCCGACCTTTCTATGTTTCTATGTTTCTGTATCACATTTCTGTCAGTTGCTAATGAACTTCCATTTTAATATGTTGACAACATGCTCCTAATTTTATTTTACATTTGCTTTCAATTAATAAAAATGTAAAGAATAAAATAATGTAGATATTTTATTGTTAAATAAATAAAAAATGTAAAGTTTTATTTTACTTCTCATTTTTTTCCTTGCTATAAGAATACCCCATATCTATTCTATGAAAATTGATCTGCTTAAAAATATCATGGCATTTATGAAAAGTGTATAATTTTAACAATGAATAGTAATTTTCACAATTTTCTGTGTAATTTTCACATGCTGATCAACATCAGTGTAACAGTTAATCAGTAACTTTATTTTCCTAGTTGGATAGTTAGTGACTGGTCTGTCTGTGAGCATTTTATTTTATCCCATTTTGCTCTGTGTAGCTTCATTCTATCATATAGTGATAGTTCTCGAGGATCTCCTAGTGCAGTACTAGAATACAAACAGGTTGTATTTTATGTGGTTTTATTATACAATCATATACGTAGATATGTATATGTACACATATACATCTCCACATTTACTGTGAAATAACAGATATAACACTGAACATATACAAGAATCTTTAAAAATGACAATTTGGTAGGGAAGACTATTCAAGCCCCAAACCCCAGTAGAATTTGCCCCAGTTTTGGAATAACTCTGGAACAAACACTTTCTTCCAGATATTTCTGATGTTTTTGAACTTGTAACTTGGTACGGTACTTGCAATTTTGTGTGCGTGACCAGCTGTCAGGCAAGTTGTGGACACTAAATCCTTACCTCAATTAAATCAGCACAAAAGAATTGAACTAGAAGACACTCAAGTACTATTTTTCCAGTGGAACAAAAGCAGAGGTGTTCTGGGAATACCTCACAGTCTAAATTCTTTCAGAGACATTAGAAGAAGTTTTTAGGGCCCTATTTGGATTAGGTAATCGTCTGCAGAGTGAAATGGTCTTTGGGTAAATTTTCCTAGAACAGGCATTTAGTTTTCCAGAAATGTCCTACATTCAGACATCTGCATAAAATGATGGATTAACAAATTCAGAAGCAGGAACAAAAATTGTTCATGCAAAGGGACTCATTCTGAAAGACGTATTTGCCTGCATATCACTCAGCAAGTCAATGGACTTTTCTGCAAAAGATTTATTTTCCTTTCTATATATTTGCATTGTAAATATCTATATATCTGTGTTTCAATCTACCAATTCTCCTGTTTTTAAATGTTAGCACTGCAAACCAAAAACAAACAAGAAAGACCTCTCAGTGTTTCCCTTGTACAGGCTAGCAACACATTTAAGTATTCAAGCTTCAGACAAATCCTCACCAAGAATAAATCAGCTTTTCTGAGATGGTATTTCAACTCCTACCTTGATCTTCCTGTTGCCACTATCAATCCTGAAGAACTCTATAACACTGGCCTATATGAGACGCACCATAATAGTCTGTTCCCTGCTGTGCCAGTCTTGGGGTTGTGGGTTTTCTGGTTTAGGTTTTGGGTTTTTTTTTTAAGTAAGTTTTCATGAAAGCTTCTATTTTAAGAAGTTTTACAACGGTGGTAGGGTGCCCTGGTGACTTTCTTTGTCAATAACTTGAAGATATAATAGTAACCTGCTAAGCATCTGCTTGCTCAGTGATTCAAGCCGTATATGTCCTGAAATTGTCCTGGCTGGTCGCAGTCCAATAGCACTCCTTGCAATTGCTGTTGTTACTACTGCCATTATTACTATAGGATGAAGTTCACCCTGATGCAGAGGACAGCACAAGGTCAATTTATTTATGAAATACTAGATCATCCTTTTCTGTCACTGTTAAGGAAGACATATTGTGCAGAGCTCTTGTGCTTTCTCCTTACATAGAATTGAATGTAGGCAATATTGGGAATTACATAACATATTAAATCTGCTATGTTTATTTTTTTGGAAGAACAAAGTAATGAATAAAATTAGCACTCTGTACATTCTTATGCAAAAAATAGTAAAAGGCATAAGAGGCTGCTTTCTACAGCTTCCTGAGGAGAGGACATAGAATGGGAGGTGCTGATATCTTCGCTCTAGTATCCAGTGAGATTTGTGTGGGAATGGTTCAAAGATGCACCACAGGAGGTTTAGGCTGGACATTCTTTAACAAGACAGGGGTCAAATACTAGAACAGTCTTCCTAGGGAGGCAGTTGATACCACAAGTCTATCAACATTTAAGAGACTTTTGGACAATGCCCTTAACAATATGCTTTAACTTTTGGTCAGCCCTGAAATGGTCAGACACTTGGATTAGATAATCCTTGTAGGTCGCTTCCAAGTGAAGTATTCCTTCTATTCTATTCTATTCTATTCTATTCTATTCTATTCTATTCTATTCTATTCTATTCTATTCAAACTATGCTGTGTTATGCTGAATTATGCTGTGCTATGCTGAATTATGCTGTGCTATGCGGAATTATGCTGTTCTATGCTATCCTATATTGGGATTAAATCTGGCCCTGATTACACATGAGAAAACAGCTAGCAGAAATAAAGCATAGGGAAATTAAGAAATCAAGAAATAATCCAGTAATTCTAAACCATCTTGTAAAGCCACAGGCTGCAAGAATAGCAAAGAGAACAAAATCAAAGAAATCCTAAGCCAAAACAAACCAACCTACCAAATAAACAAAAGAAATCCAAGCAATAAATAGCCAAAAGCTCTGAAAAAGTAAAAAAGGGGGAAAAAGTTAGCAAAAAAAAAAAAAAAAAGAAAAAGACTAGGTAAATTATTATTATTAATAGTGGGGTAAAATACAGAACTTGGACATAGCAAGCAGAAAACTAATGTACACCTAAACCATACCATTGGCAAATGCTAACTCAAATTCTCTCCACTTTGTCTTTTCTCCCCATTCTATGAGGTATGCCGTTGAAAAGTCTGGGTTTGTATTTAGTTAGTGCATAATTTATTCTGTGTATCTATCATATTTTTCAGACAAACAATACCATACACATGCAGAATCTTTATAGGTCAGTGGTACTGGGTTTAATTCACCTACGCTGCAAAAATATATTTTATATACGTTGGTGTAGTTTCCATTTGCTTTCTTTCACCAGACATACTGAAAGGCCGTATGGCACTGAAACTATATCAGAATGAATATTTAGATAGCTTTTATACTTTTCATCATCTCCATTTCTTTAGTTTTTTTAGCATAAAAGTGACCAAATTGTATTATTTGAATTGCAGTTATTTTATTTGTTTCCAGTCCTCACCTTCAGTTAATACACTTTGTTTAAGAGTAGTGAATTGAGCATTATGCCCAGTAACAGATTTTGCATTGTCTGTGTTTTACTTTATTCACTGCTCATGAAAAAAAACCAAAAAACAAAAAACAACAAAACCCAGAAAAAAACAACCAAACAAAAAAACCCCAAACCAAACCAAACAAAAACCCCAAAACATTAAAAAAAAAAAAAAAAGGAAAAAAAAAAGACTGCATAGGTGTTTCAGAAAATGTTGTTTGTAATTTCTTATTTTTTCAGGTTTTTAGCACTCACTTTGAGAACAGAAATTGTTTGTTTGAATGACAACTGCAGTGATCATTTGAGAGAAAACACATGAAGGATGAAGTAACTACTACTTTTGTAACCATTCCATTAGACAAGCATTTAGCCAAATTTAGAAGACATAATCTTGTGGTTTTAAGTACATACCTAGAATATATATATTGCATCCTGAGTGGCCTGAACTTCAGCCTGACTCGTGTACATATTGTTATTGCTCCGTGCCTTGAGTAATGTGATCATTTCTAAAGACTGATTTTTTTTATGTACATGACTTTTGTGAATCCTGATTTTCTGACTAAAATCAGAATAGCATCGTCTTCTAGAGATATGTATCTGAGGTTGCAACCTTACCTTTTACATTTCCACTCTTTTGAATCATTTTATATTCTCAATTCTGCTATTATCACTGGAAAATAGTGAATTACATATTCATGAGATTGAGCTATGTTAAGTATCATGGTAGATAAGAATAGAAACATTTTGTTAAATGTCAGAGCATACCCTCCATGTTCAATATGCAGGTTTTACAACAAAGGTAATCTATTCCTACCTGTCTCACCTCTAAGATATGTTTTTGAGTTTTGATCTCATTGTGACCTTCTTCTCTGAAGTTTTAAGTGAACTATATTTGCACTGTCACACCAGCTACAATGTCTTATAAAGTTTATTTTAGTGCATGGTGAAAAAAATCTCATAAACAGGTATTTTATATTGGAAACAATAGAGTGAGTACATAAAAAGTGGAAATCCCAGCAATATACTGTGAGAGGTTTCTAAATTTTTACATGATAACTGTATTTATGTCTCCTCTTTTGATGCCTCAGTGTTATTTGAGGGAAGAAGGCTATTGCTTCTCACTGGTTAATAATTGCATTCTGTGTATTCGGAGCAAAAGTAGACTGCCTTCAGTGAACAGATATGTTTTTATTTACAGGTATAATGTGTAGATGAGGGTGAAATCACTGAAACATCTAATGTAGGAAAGCTGTCCAAGCAAAAATTCCTATTTTAAAAAGTGCATTAATTCATTTAAAATTTTGAAAGTGTACAAAAATCAAAATTTTAATGAATTTTTTATTTTTAAGCTTCATGCGTGTCTCATTTTAGAGAGGTTATGATCTCATCAATAGGTTATGAGGTCAGAGTTAGTTAAGCAATGAGTCACTATGAAGTTTCTGCCACTGGAGATTTTTAAGAACAAGTTAGCCAATCATTTGCCATTGCGTCTGTGCATTAGTATTTCCCATTTCAGCTACAACCCTGAGGAACTAAAAGTTCCCCAGATTGGGAGATTGTTTTCTTTGGAATTGTTTTGTGATTGTTCTGGCAAATAGCCCAGTTTAACAGGTTTTAGAAGTGGTTGATTTTCCATGTGTTTTTTTGATAGTTCCAGATTTTAGGCACTTGAAATTGGAACTTAGAAACAAATTTCTGTATCTCCATCAGTCACACTGAACTGTGTTTCATTCTTCAAGAGGAGAAAAAGGAGGATAGTCTCTGTAGGACACATTTCAGCATTGGCGGGGCTTCTGTCTTTAAAACAGATAACCTTACTACAGTATTCATCAGATAAATATGAAGCCCTAGCTACCTGACCAACTAGCTTGGGATATGTAGTCATGATATGAGTCTCAAAACTGTTGTAGAAATTGCGGAGTGAAAAGGGCAATTTTTTTTTTTTTTTTTTTTTCCAGGTAACAGTTCTTTATGTCTCTGTGGCTCCTTTAACACACATTTTTAAGCCAGGAAGGAAAATCTTGGTAGAGATCACATTTTCCAGAGTTTCTTCATACACATTTTTTTTCAGAGATTGATAATAAGACATCAGTTTCCAGAGGGTAAGAACAATCACATTCTTTTCTGGTGGCTAATAAGTCCCTAGAGCATGAATAAGGAAACGAAGAATGGATTAACTACTTCTTACTGTCCCTTTAGTCTGCTGAAGTTTCTAGAATAAGGAACTCCATGTCTGTCAGTGAGCTGGAGACTATGACCCAAAGCAAATCATTGCATCTATCTGTTCCATCACCATATCCCTGATTTAGGCTTCAAATGTTGCATCTACAGGGTATGAATAGCACCATTAGCTTTGATGTATATCTATAAAGTTTTAATCGTGCATTTAAACTGCTAAATTATGAGCTGCAGAACTTTAAGTAGTGTCATCTTAGCTCCTAGTGACAGCTTCTATGAGATTGTAAGAGACAGTATGTTTTCCAAGCAATTAAGTTTATTTATAATTGGAACCCAATTCTGAATCATTTCCTCAATGCAATGATGTGCAATGTTTGAGATTATAAATGAGCAATTATCATATCACATACAATGAATTATAGATTTTAACTGGCAGAGAAAGAGATTTCTAATTGATTATTAAGTATTTTAACAAATAACTATGAGGATAGATAAATGCTTGCAGAAAAAGAAAAAGTTTTATTCATACAACATTGCGTATTCAGGTAACATTTGGTTGCTAAGTAACTATGCAGACAGGAATTAGACACAGGTGGATATTCTGGTTAGTTTCTATGTTAGCAAAAAAATATCAACGTGCTAAAAAAAATAAATAAGTAAACTACGATAATTTGTGAATGAAGCCAAAACCACAGAAAAAAAAAATCAGCCATGTGTCCTCTAAGAATCCTCATGTGCACAGTCATGATTCAGATCAATACATTTACCTTTTAAATATGTGGGGTTTTGTCCCCTGGTGAGAAGTCCAGTGAAAGCAAGAGACACACATACACTCATGCACATATCCATGCGTGTTTGTGTGTGTACACACACGTGTGTGTGACAGAGGGAGAGACTTCAGGGTACTTTGCTCAGAAGCTATTTTTTTTTAAACAAGATGAAGAATAATGTATACTTTTACACTTTATTAATGCTATATGGCTGTGTTATATATAACAACACCTGAATCATACAATCATAGAATGGTTTGGGTTGGAAGGGACCTTAAAGATCATTGAGTTCAAACTCTCCTGCCATGGGCAGGGACACCTCCCTCTGGACCAGTTGTGCAAGGCCACATCCAACCTGGTCTTGAATTCATCGAGTGATGGAGCATCCACAAGTTCACCGGGCAACCTGTTCCAATGACACTCATTGTAAAATAAAATAACCTGCAGATTTCATTTGAAAGCCCATGCCTTCTTCACTGAACCATTCAGAAATACCCATAAATAGGTACAATAAATTGACATGGCTAGACACTAGGGTGATAGATCTTTAGGTATTCATAGCTATATAGGCAGAACATCCTGTGAAATTTTCTTGATTGTGTAGTTAAGGAACCTGGATTTACTATACAAACCAGATTTTTATTAGATGGAAGTGTCTTTACTCATGTCCTGGCCAGTCCCTTCTCAAAGGGTATAGTAGCACTCACAGACCATCTATGAAGCAGAGGATAAAGTGAAACATTAAGCAAAACACAAGACACTTAGAAACTGAGAAACTGTCATTGAACCTACAAGCCACTTCTTTAGATTTCATTATGAATGCCAGGAATATATTGTCACATACAAAGGATATTTCTGGGTAAAACATCATTATTTATTGAAAAGCAATCAGCTCTTCCAAGAAACTAGGACAGTTCACCTGGATCTAGGAGGTCACTTCAGAGAATTTTCATGATATACCCAGAAATTCCCAGTAGACAGGGAGAGTAGTTGTAAGCATTGGAATAATTATTCAACTCATCAGAAGGAATCCACCTGCTCTGTGTTACATAGACTCAGTCTGTCAAATACCAGCTGGCTCCTTAATGTGCGAAGTAACTACAATTGAAATGAAAAAATACTTTTTTTTCCTTCCTTAAAAAAGTCTGGAAAGCTTTTCTTTTTGTTTGACTCCTCTTCAGTGAACAATTTCTCTTTTTAGGACCAGATTATAATGGTCTCCATATGGGATGCAGCTTTAGGTAATTTGAGAGAGAGTCTAGTCAAATATACAGGCGGTTGTTATTAGCAAGACTTCACAATAGAAGTGCATTTCATTAATGCTATGTAATCTACCTGCTTAATCTTTATATGGCTATTCGTTTACATCTTTGCTGTTTCTGAAAGGCACTTATCTAAGAGCTATTCTCTTCCCTTTGCAGCATCATTACAGTAGCCATAAATGGAGGATGTTGAAGTGGCATTTCAAACTGAGTTTAAATGCAAAGGATTAACAGAAAGTAGTTTCTGTGTGGCAGCCATCATCTACATTGTGACTTCCTACAGGAGGGATCTGTAGATCATTCAGATATTTATCTTGGTTGTTTTGGTAACTTTGGGTTGAAATTAAATTTGAATTATATTATTTTACAATTTTGCTTCAGTTGTTTAATTGATAAATTTAATATTTATACCCTATGATCATGATCCTATAAGTATTTTGTCCTATTTTAATCTATTTATGTAAATAGTCTCAAAGACTTTATTGCAATTTTTTTTTTCTTTTTTTCAAGGGAAATGAGTCATACACAAGTTCTGGTAAGAAATATATATTAGACAGAGTATACTAATATATATTTTCTAGAAATAACATGCCTACATAAGAAATCCTTAGGAAAGATTTTAGCTGCCCTCCAGTTTACTTCAGCAGCAAGTGTACCCTTATCTTTCAATAGAAGACTGATTTAGGATTTTTTTTCAGGAAAAAGAGATTTCAAATATTTTCAATTCGATAAAAAAAAAAATAAATATGGAGCGCTATGTGAGCCTGTAATACTTCAAAGCAAAAAGCTTTATTCCACAATTACACCTGCATCTGGTGGGAAAGACTATTCAGAGGTCAGTAAATATCTTCATAAAGAAACTAATGTCCTTTTTAAGGGAAAGAAGAAGATTGATTCAAACACTGAAGTTCTTTAGGCTTGTTCATTGACTGAAGATTATATTGTATAGATTATCTCACCTGACCTTAGTTGAGCAGCAGAGTACAGAGAGGGAGATGGTTTTCAGCACCAAGTCTAGACCAGAAAACCTAAAAGCAATTTTGCATTCTCAGTCTATGCATCATCTGAGTTTCATGCTGGGGTGACACTTAAAGTGACCTTGGCTGCTCCTTCTCTTCTGCCTACATCTTAATTTTCATGGAAAAAGAAATCAAGATGAATATTCTTAACAGAAGCCAGGGCATGGTCTAGAGCTACCTACTCAGGACAACCTGAGGACCAGGTCAGTATGAGTGTCCCTGTAAGCCATAAATAAATGTGTGAGTGTATTTCTGCATAGAAGATAGTGTCTCACCATATTTGAAAAGCACCATTTTACATTCAGATATACTTGTGTAAAGTAATGAAGTCTCCTGTGGTAAATGTCAATCAATACCTATTCCAAGGTTAAAGTACAACTAGCAGTTCTGTGATAGGAATTCAAAGCACAGAATCAATTGTATTTTTTCTTTTACTGTCTTCTAAAGGATGTTTATGAGTCACAATGAAATTTGGTGTGGACTTACTGCATGTCATAAACCCCTTAGTAGTCCAAATGTATGTATCTGTGTGTGTACCTACATATTCATGTAGAAAAAACAAGTGTGGCATGTGAGTTAAGTAAATTTGTAAGTTATTATTTCATAACTGGCTAATTTATTGCAAACAATTATTGAGATATTAGTACTAATTACAAAGCATGCAGCAATTCATACTTTAGCTATGCTTATTCTACATTATTTCTCATAATTTATCTATACTCTAATTGCATGTGGAGATGGTTGATAGGAAAATCAGATTAGGTCATTCAAGATAGTTGCTACTTTAATGGACAAGAAGCATGGATCTCTCACTTTTAATATCATGTGTGTATATATATATATGCATACCTATATAGAAACACAGCTTTGTCTCATTCATTACACTGTAAGACAGGTCCTTCCATGAATGCATACATATACATACTTAAAGAGACCATGGACCACTGATGGGATTTTGATTAATTTAATATTAATTATGAGAATTTATTTCAGAAGATTACTTTGAAATGTGTAATTGTCAGGACCTCAAAAGAAATGTGTTCACGTTCATGTCAGGTAAAAGTTTGTCAAATTACAAAGCACGGAGTATATTTGAATTCCGATGACAGCAAAAATGCAGCTCTGCTTCAGTAGCGAACAAATACATTTTGTCTTTGATCAGCAGAATCCCACTCTTTCAGAGGGGATAAGTGGGGTCAAATTCCAACCCAGCCTCACTAGTATAGTTTAACCAGCTCAGAATATACTTAGAGTCAGTGCTAAGTAGGAAGCTTCCCTTAATGTTATGTGTTTATTGTAAGACCAGGTGTACCAGGGTAATGCCCCAGGGCATTTTATAGGGCACACACTCTAGAGAGATGCTATTAGAATCACACTGGGATTGCCACAGCAAATCCCAAGAAACTATGTCTCTGGATAATAATCAATGGCAGAGCTAAACTACCACATTATACATGTGTATCTCCATTTATTTGCTTTGCCAAGTGAATCCACAACTAAGGAATGGGTCTTTTTTTAAATGTATTTTCAAGGTCACACCATGTACTTGTTTTCATTGAAACAGCTATAAATTTGCTGAATGCACTTGTATGAGCTAACAGTAAATAACAAATGGACTCTCTGAGATAATCTAAGATTGTGTACTCAGTTTCTAATTCTGTTTCTCGACTTTTAAAATTACTTTACTTTCTGTGGTGGTGATGAGAAAACATCCAGACAGGTCACAGATATAACACAGATACAGAGACAGCAATAATACCTCTCTTCATTGTGTTCTGGGTGTGAGTATATATATACACACATATAGAAAATGTACAATTAATAATAAAATTAAAAGATTGTTTGTTTACTTTATTCAGAATCAGGCAAATTACTGCTCTGCAATAATCCAAACAAGAAATTTAGGGCACACTGGGAACAAAAGGAAACCCTTTTATGTCTGATAAAGTCATAGATACCATTTAAAACAAATAAAACAAAGCAAAAAACCAAACAGAAAAAAAAAAAAAACACAGAAAAAAAAAAAA
>JAAGNO010021581.1:0-42118 GCA_033439905.1 Ceryle rudis
TGGAGACATTCAAGGTGAGGCTTGATGAGGCTCTGAGCAACCTGCTGTAGTTGAGGATGTCCCTGCTCTTGGCAGGGAGGTTGGACTAGATGACCTCTAGAGGTCCCTTCCAACCCAGACATTTCTATGGTTCTATATGAAAACAGCAGTACTTGACTTTAAAAAAAAAAAAAAAAAAAGGCACAAAACCAAGTCAAAACAACCCCCCCAAACCATCCATTTAAACATTTGAAGTTTTGAAGTTTATGCACAAGTTAATTGTCTAATTAATTTCACCTTTTTTCCAAAAATCATGTAGGTACATTTTTCCCCAAAGATAATACACCCCTACATTAACATTTTTTATGTGCCATACTGAATTTCTAAATGGAGTTAACTGGTTCATGCTGTAAAAAATAATAATACAATAAAATGGAACTATAAAACCAACGAAACACCACCCCTTCTCCCCCTGAATGTACTCCAGAATGACTTGGGGAATAATACAGAGAAATTTACATCCATAACTAACTACATAGGTGCATGAAATTTCTATATTTTGCTTTGAAGTCTACAGTATTAAGAGGTTCAGTCACTTTGAAAATCAGGCCAGTTACTCTCTAAATATGCTTTACCACAGACTTAACAGCCTACAGCTATGTCCAGTCCACAGTGTGGTGTCTTGTGTAGAAAAGTCTCAGCTAGTTATGAAGGAACTAGTTACGCAATTGGAACTGTATCAGCTCTGGGCTAAACAGTGTCCTGTTGCATATATGCTGTTTATACTCCATGAGTTAATACCCTTAAATAGTTCTGTACTGAGTCGTGCAAACTTATCAACTAATTTGAGGTCTTAATATATCTCTAGTCAGTGCTCCATTTTGTGGTAGAAAATATCCAAAATTCAGGCATCTGTAAAAACAGACTTTATAAAACCCTTTGCATCAAATTATTTCAATTTTTCTTTCAGTTAAATAGAATACATTTGTTGTTAGATGTGCCCTAGGTATGTTCTCATTGGTCTAAGCACCACAGAGGTGAAAAACAGGGACAGAATTTTATGTCCTGGATCGGTTTTGGACTAAATACCACATTAAAGATATCTAGCAGAAATTAACTAAATTAGTAACATACAGTGACTCAGCTGAATCTTAGAGTCAAAACATTCTAACATTTTGAAGAAGCCCTTTAATGTAAAGGCAAGTGTCAGGAGGATGGAGCCAGGCTCTTCTCAGTGATGTCCAATGATAGGACAAGGGACAATAGGTGCAAACTGGAGCATAGGAGATGCCAAAGAAATTAAGGAAAAACTTTTTCATGGTGAGTGTAACAGAGCAGTGGAACAGGCTGCCCAGAGGGGTTCAGGAGTCTCCTTCTCTGGAGACATTTAAAACCTTCCTGGACATGTTCCTGTGTGACCTGCTCGAGGTGATCCTGCTCTGGCAAGGGGGTTGGACTAGATGATCTTTCAAGGTCCCTTCCAACCCTTAACATTCCGTGATTCTACTATAAAGGAGTTTCTGCATAAGAAGATGATGACTCTTGGTTCAACATGTACAAACACCTCACCTGCAAACTGCTTCTCAGTTATGAAATATAGTGACACCCTGGGAAAAATCTCAAAGGATCATTTTTCTAATTGCAAAAAATAGTTGGGATTTTTTCATAAATACAATATAAAAAATATATTTAGAATATATGACTGTATTCATTGAATAATACAATTGCTCTATAGTGATGGGATTTTGCACTACCTGCTTTTTCAGACATGTTTACATGGATTTTCTTTCTCTCTATTGTAGTGTTGCTTAAATGACAGGAATAAATTTTGCCTTAGGTTATCTAGAGAAACTTAGTGCATTTGGGAATTACAGGGGTAGAACAGAAAGTAAAATCTGTCTCATCAAATTTTTCATCTGAATCAAAAATTTGCTAACCCTGACAGTTTAACAACATTCTGAACATAGAGGCAGCAATAATAAATATGTGCCACTATTAATAGAAAGGTGATAGCTGGCAGTTTTTATTCTGAGTTGGCTTAAGAATTTTGCTCATTCATAAACATATAAAAATATGTTATCATAGATTCTTTGATACTGGAGACAGTCCAAGTCTTGGCATACATAACCACTATTAGGAATGACCTATTATTAATTTTTCAATACTCATACCTAGGATTTATACCAGTTTCAGTACTCTTATACTCTACTATTATACCTAGTTTTCAGTACTCTTTAGAAGATACAAATAGAATTAAAAAAGTGTAACAGAGCTCATTAATGATTTTTTCATAGGCATGTGAATCAGCAGTCCAAACTGAGTGTCACAAAACACAGTTGGAAGTTTTACTAATGCTGTGTTCTAACAAATATAGATATTACTTTCCATTTTGTTTTTTCTTTCCTACATAGTGTATTAAAAATCTCCAGAGCCAGATGTTTCAAAACAGATGAAACAAAGAAAGAGTAATTGAGGTTTCTGAATACAAAGAAGAATTTGCTTACAAACACATGTTCCCTATTAACATTTTTTAAAAGCACGCTAGGTAATTATTACTTTACTTAGGGCTCAGTTCTCAAGTAATTTCTGAATTATTAATTTTCTTTTCTCTAATAGAACTAGCATATTGATATCTAGGATAAGTGATACTTTTTCAGACAGTACAACAGCTGTGTTGTAGCTGTCCATTGAAAAGGTCCTAAGGCTTTAGTATTTAGGCTCTCTGAATAACTAATGAAAAGCAAGATTCTTCCAAGAGTCAATTTTCCTCTAACAAAAATAGGTCTTTAGTGGAAAAAAAAAGAGTAATTTCAAATTTCCCAATCTCTTCTTTTCCTGAATAAAAGAGGTTTCCTACATGTGCAGTTTGACTAGACAATTTCCATCCTTAGTTTAAGAAAAAATAACATTCAAAGTTCTTATCAGTCTTTGACTAGAAGGAGTCTAACCTTTTATTTGTGTGAAACAAGTCTCTTCATAAACATTCAGAGTAATTATTACATAATTCAAGTATCTGCTCCATTTAAGACTTTGTTTTAGGCACTACTGGTTACTGGGATTAGGATTCTGATGGGTTTTTTTTTTTTTCTTCCTTGGCCTTTCTTGAAACATAAAATAAAATTGTATTAGCAATGTATTTGGTGGGGTTTTTGATATTAGGGATTTTTTTTTTTGGGGGGGGGGGGGGATTTTGGCAAACAACTTCAGTTGTAACAAGAACATGAAAAAACTACTTACAGACTTACTTTGGAGATCCTTGAGGGACATGGCTCTGTGTTTCTGCACAGAAATCTGTTAACCTCACATGAAGTGGAAGAACTATCAAGGCTTCTACATATGGACACCTACATAAGGACTTAAGGGGTGGGGTCCAAAGTGGTCATGCTCAGGCTATCACATCCAACTGGGGAACATGCCAGGCAAACCAGAGCAATAACAAACGCTCCTTAGCTGCCTTGCAAGATGAGAGCCGGAAGACCACCTCAAGGCAGGGTATGACTATGGTGGTTCCTCTTGTACTTCTCCAGGGATACCTTCTCACTCAGTTAACTTTTTGAAATGCCTTCACACCAATATACACAGCAAGGAGATTAAACAGAAAGAACTAGAGATCTGGGTGCAGTCACAGAGCCATGATCTTACTGCAATTAGAGAGACATGGTGGGATGGCTCGCATGACTGGGGTGCTGTCATAGATGGTTACATACTTTTCAGGAAATATAGACCATCAATGGGAGGTGGTGGAGTTGCTCTTTATTTGTGAGAGCAACTGGAATATACTGAGCTCTACCTCAAAGAGGATGAAGAACATGTTGAAAATTTATGGGTAAGAATCAAGGGCAGGCTAATATGGATAACATTGTTGTGGGTGTTTACTACAGGCTACCAGACAAAGAGGAAATTGATGACACCTTCTACAGACAGCTAGAAGTAACCTCAAAATCACATGCCCTCGTGCTCATAAGGGACTTCAATCACCCCGATATTTGCTGGAAAGGCCACACAGCTAGGAACACACTCCAGGTGGTTCCTACAGAGTACTGATGATAACCTTCTGACAGAGGTGGTAGAAGAGCCAGTGAGGATAAGCATGCTACTGGACCTTGTACTAATGAACAAAGAAAGTCTGGTTGTGGATGTAAAGGTAGGGACAAAGTTATGACAAAAATACATGGTAAATTGATATCCTCTCTAAGAAGCTTTTGGTAATCAGGATGGGTGGCTTTGTGCATCTTAAACAGATTCTGATGCCTCTCTTGAGGTTACTGAATTGTACCTCTAGAAGCTCCACTGACTATATTCTTTAAATAACTCTTCATTTGAAAAAAAAAAAAAAAAAAGAAGAAGAAGAAATATTTAATCACCTAGACTATGTGTCACCTAACTTCCAATATTTTCTCTTGAATTGTATCTCATTCACACGACTTAATTAGGTTACATGAACACAAAGAACTACAGTTACATGAGATGCACTAAGGAGATGTCTCAGCCTAGGGCAGGTAAGACAAGAGTCACCTAAACACAGACACACATTGGCAAAGATCTTTATGTTTCCTTATAAGGATTCGAGTAGAAAGTCAGTTCTAATCCTAACATATATAAGCCTACACATAGCAAGTACCTGATACAGCTTTATTTCACAGGAAGTGCCCCAGAGGCCAGGAACCAAGCTGATGGTTTCACATGTTTTCTCTGCACTGGCTGTGGAGCTAATGATAGTGTCCTCTATGTCTGTTTGACCCAGGGGCCTGGTTTTACTGTTTTTAAACTTCTTTTAGCATACCATTGCATACTTATCTTCATTAATCAGTAAGAAAGCCTAGAGTGACTTGGTCAGGCTAGTCATCTGCACTATAAATATATGCATCTAGTCAACATTCTTTCATCCTTCAATTCCATTGATAGTTTATAGTATCTTCAAGGAATTGTTTCTTCCTAAAATAGATACCTATTACACATCACATGAATTGTTCAAGAGAATTCTGTCTTTATTAGTAACAAAGAGCATCCAGACAAATAGCTCAGATGTAGACTATTTCTACATCACAAGTTTCTAAAGCTGTTTGAGATTAACACCCTCCTTGTTTTTATCCTTATTATAACTGATCTGTCAAAGTACAAGAAATGTTTAGTTTCAATTTTTGAGCTTGACATTTTTATATCACTGTACAGAGACATTTGTTTGATGAAGAAAGTTATATTAAAAAAAGGACCCAAAGATTCTGAAATCAAGGACTGTTTGATCTACTCAGTAAAATTTTTAAAACAGAAGTTTTTTCTCATGTGTTCCAGAAGTTCTTTTAAATCAAGAATTACTAAATGCTTAAGATTGGTGAAAGAGTCATTTGTAGGTTTCATCTGTCATCCAAAGATGACAGCAAAAGTACTATTCACAAAATTCAAAGAAGAAATGAAGTCTGTGTAGTTAGGTATTTTCCATACATAGGTTAAGATTTTTCTCTGAACAGTTAATAATTTACAACATAGTTGAAATGGTTTAATCTAAACTTGACACATTTCCAGGGGAACGTCTGTGAATGTATTTATGTTCAAATGCAAAAATTTTACACTGACTCCTAAATCCATTTAAAAACATATTTTTAAGAGTCTTGAACCTCTACCTTTTGTTACATAAAAGGAGATCTGTATTTTCTTGTCCAGATTCAAATGGTATTTATAAGCTTAAATACGTCTAGGTACCAACATGTGGATAGTATCAATTGTCATGGTTCTATAGACATCAATGTTAGTTTATAAAGATATAAAAATAAAAATATTTTAAGAGAAAAGTAAATCTTAAATACACCTCATCATTAAGAAATGTATTTTAAAGGAGGAATTTATCGTAGAATAGTTGGTGGAAGAACAGCAAGCTACAGAAAAGTGGAGGAGTAGGACAGAAACATCTAGGGAGAACATGGTAGTGAAGGCTCTCACAGTTCCCCTTAGGAAATGGCACAGCCATTAGTGGCCAGTAGTTCCCTATCTCTCTTGAACTGAGGAGCCCAGAACTGGATGCAGTATTCCAGATGTGGCCTCAGTAGGACAGAATAAAGGGGGAGGATGACCTCCCTTGACCTACTGACCACACTCTTCTTAATGCACCCCTGGATACCATGGGGTATACAATGGCCACAAGGGCACATTGCTTGCTCATGGTTAACATTGTCTACCAGGACTCCAAGATCCTTCTCCTCAGGGCTGCTCTCCAGCAGGTCTACCCCTAATTTATGCATGGGGTTGTTCTTCCTTAGGTGTAGGACTCTACATTTGCTCTTGTTGAACCTCATTAGGTTCACATCTGCCCAACACTCCAGCCTGTTCAAGTCACACTAGATGGTAGCACAGCTCTCTGGTGTGTCACCCACTCCTCTCAAATTTGTATCATCATCAGACTTGATGAGGATACACTCTGTGCCCTCACCTAGGTCACTGATGAATATGTTACATAAGACCAGACCCGGTACTGAGCCCTGGGGAGCACTGCTGGCTACAGGCCCCCAACTCAACCCTGTCCCATTGATCACAACCCTCTGAGCTCTGTCAATCAAACAGCTCTCAATCCACATCACTGTCCACTCATATAACCCACACCTACTGAGCTTCCTAATGAGGATGTTATGGAGACAGACATCAAAAGCCTTGCTGAAGTGAAGGTAGATGACAGTCACTGCTCTCCTCTCCTCTAACCAGACAGTTATGACATCATAGAAGGCTATCAGATTGGTCAAGGGTGAATCCATGTTGACCTGTCCCAATAACTTCCTATTCTTCCTCATGTTTTGAGATGACTTCCAGAACAATTTGTTCCATCGCCTTTCCAGGGACAGAGACTAACCATTCTGTAGTTTCCTGGGTCATCCTTCTTGCCCTTTTTCAAGACTGGAGTGACATTGGCCTTCCTCCAGTCCTCAGGCACCTCTCCTGCTCTCCATGACCTTTCAAAGATGATGGGCAGTGGCATAGTAATAGCATCTGCCAGCTCTCTCCAGCACTTGTGGGTGCATCCTATCGCAGCCCACAGATTTATAGATGTTCAGTTTGGCTAAGTGGTCTCTAACCTGGTCCTTCTCTACCAAGAGAAAGTCTTCCTCTCTCCAGATCTTTTCTCTTACCTAGAAGTGAAGACCAAAGCAAAGACAGTACTCACTAACTACACCTTCTCTGTCTTCTACCACTAGGCCACCTGCCTTGTTCATAAGCAGGCCTCCGTTTTCCCCCATCTTCCTTCTTCTATAATAAAGAAAAAAACCTTTTCTTGTTCTTTTTGATGCTCCTTGCCAGATTCATTTCCAAGCGGGCCTTAGCTTTCGTCATTGCATCCCTGCATTCTCTGACAGTATTCCTATATTTCTCCCAAGTGGCCAGTCTTGTTTTCCACATTCTGCAAATTTCCTTCTTTCATTTGTGATTTTCCAGAAGACTTTTACTCATCCATGCAGGTCTCCTGCCTATTCTGCTTGATTTCTTACTCACAGGGATGCATTGATCTTAAGCTTGGAGGAAGCAGTGTTTTAATATTGACACTCATGGACACTCATGGACACTTCTACCTTCTAGAGCCATGACCCATGGTATTCCACTGAGTAGATCTTTGAATAGGTTAAACTTAGCTCTTCTGAAGTCCAGGATTGTGTTTCTAGTTTTTTCTTTACTTCTTCCACACCGGATACTGAACACCATCTCATGGTCCATACAGCCAAGGTTGCCCTCAACCTTCACATCCCCAAGTCCTTCTTTGTTTGTTAATACAAGGTCCATCAGTGTGCCTCTCCTCATAGGGTCTTCTACCACTTGTATCAGAAAGTTATCCTCAATGGTCTGCAGGAATCTCCTGGACTGAGTGTGCCTAGCTGTGTTCCCTTTCAGCAAATATCAGGGTGGCTGAAGTCCCCCATGAGGACCAGGCCTTTGATTATGAGGCTACTTTCAGCTGTCTGTAGAAGGCCTAATTGACGTCCTCATGCTGATCAGGTGGCCTGTACTAAACACACACAACAGTGTCCCTTAATTCTTACCCATAAACTCTCAACAGGTTCTTCATCCTCTTTGAGGCAGAGCTTGGTGCATTACAGTTGTTCTCTCACATAAATAGCCACTCCACCATCCCACCTTGCTGTCCTGTCTTTCCTGAACAGTATGTAGATATCCATGACAGCATCCCAGTTGTATGAGCTATCCCACCACGTCTCAGCAATTGCAATGAAATAATGGCCCTGCAACCACACACTTATCTCTAGTTCTTCCTGTTTGTTCCCCATACTGCATGCATTAGTGTACAGGCACTTCAGAGAGGTGGTCAAGCATTCAGGTTTCCCTGGAGTATAGTGGGAGGATATAGCTTAGTCATATACAGCCCCAGGGTGTTTTTTCTTCTGGTTCTTGTCTTTGGAAGTAGCTAAGGAGCATTTGTAGCAAGTCTGGATGACCTGGTTTATTCCCCACATGGATGCATCGACATGAGCATTTCCACTTTGGACCCCATCCCCAAATCCTTCAGTTTAAAGCTCATTTCAGTAAGCTGGCAAGCCTGCTACCAAAGATTCTCTTACCTTTTCCAGACAGATGTATCCCATCCCTCCCTACAGGTTATACTCAGTGAAGAATGTCCCATTGTCATAAAAAACCAAATCCCTCTTGACAGCACCAGCTACATAGCCAGAAGTTGATGTGTATTATGTCTATTTCTGGCTACCTTGTTTCCTCCAACTGATAAGATTGAGAAAAAGATAACTTGTGCACCATTTTTTTTACCTGTACCCCTAGTGCTTTACAGTTCTTGATTCTGTTCAGCTTCTGGATTGCTGTGTCATTCATGACCACATGAAAGAATAACAGAAGATAGTCTGTTCTTTTGATCAGTTGTGGTACTGTTTCAGTGATGTCTCTGCTCTTAGATCCTGGGAGGCATCAGACCTCTCATGACTCTGTCAGGTCAGCAGTGTGTGCCTCAGTGTCCTTTAAGACAGTCACCCACTATGAGTACTTGTTTCTTTTTGCGGTGTTCACTGTGTGCTGCTTTTACAGTTACTTCCTGCAGCCCTTGTTTGTGGGTGTCTGTAGTTGTTAAAATCTCTTATGTTTGTGGTTGAATTGTGGAAGGTGGAGACTGGTGACCCACAAAACCAAGACTCCCTTTCAGTGTCCAAGGTGCCTCATTTGCAGTGATGTCCTTGACAGAAACATGGTTGTGAAACCACATATTTATCTCCATCTCAGCTCTATCAATATTGAACAGCCTTTCAACAGTTCCTTGTAAATCGGACACCTGAAATAACCGATCATCAACATGTGCTCACCTTGTGCAGGAACTTAATATTTCACCAGCAGCACAGTTTGGGTGATCCCTGCAGCTACTACCTGTACTGAAGTCTACTTTGCCAGCAGTTCTGTCTGGGTGGATCCATCAGACATCACTGGGGCCTTCTCTGAAGGAGCAGCGGCTTTAGTCCTGAGGTGAGTACCCTCTATTTCTGTAGAGCCCTTGCCCTCAGCTGTGGGCCTACAAGGAGATTTAAATGCCCCCCTACTGCTGAGTAGACATTGCAATGCTGCACCGACTGCCATAGAGCTTCGCCACCCTGCCCTTGCGCCAACTGCCAAACCACACTAGTAGTGCCCTTTGCTGACCCTTGTTGCCGCAATTGCCCCTCCCCAGTGCGGACTCACCACACTGGAGCTGGTCCCTTGTCAAGTGAGCGCCCGCGCATGGGTGCGAGATGCTGATACCTTGTGTGCCCGCTCCGTGCAACTGGGAGATTCCCTAGGTGACACCACTTGGTGTTCTCTCAGCGCTCCCAAGGGCTTCGGACGGGGCGGGGGGGTATGGGGTGTGTGTCTCAGCAGAGTGCTTACTGTGGCGGTCACGCCTTCTTCAGGTCTGCTGTTGGTGCTGCTGTTCCGCTCGGGTGGCCCCAGCAGCTGCCTGCCAGCTGCAAGCCCCCAGCACAGACGAGCCACTTTTCCCGGCTTCGGGAAGCCCTCAAAAGAGCCCTTTGCCAGCCCTTTTCTCAGCGATTCCCTTCCCCAGTGCGGACTGAGCTGAACTGCAGCTGGTCTCCTCAGTGAGAGAGAGGGGTGATTACAGATCCAGTAATTTATCTTTGAACAAATTAATGCCTAATAAAAATACAACAAAAGTTATTATCAAACCAGTTAAAATGATAGTTGAAATTGTCTAATTAATTCAGAAAAAAAAACCCCCAACCTTTAAGGTATAAATTGTTCCACATAAACTTTTTAATATCTATCCCTTTTTTGCTGTAATAGTACTATGCCTTTCAGAGCCCCCATGTAAGTGATTGATAGTACCAGTCTCCTAGGAAGGATGGAGAGAGTTGCCAGTATACCAGTTCTTTGCCAGGAGGGGTATGAAGTTAATTGTGGAAGATTGCTCCTTTTCTAGCTTGGATTTGCCTTGGTTAGCTCTATAGCGTGATTATTTGCTCTTTCTTTCTTGGTTCCCAAATCAAATTTTATTACCTTTTCCTGATTAGCTATTAGGTCATTACCCAATCGCACCACCTCCCCAGCCGCTGTTAACATAAAGGGCTAGTGTGGCTCAGAGATTACTCAAGTTTTTATACCACATATGTTACTCTGCAGGACTCACCTAACAACAACGTGGGCAGCAATCACCTGGCCAACAATTAGACAGTTGTTAGTCACAGACAGAACAACCTGTAACCTATAGCCAGAACTGGCTAATGTCTATTCAGAACAAAATGTGTCCAACCAAGATATGAGGCCTACACTGGTTACAGTACAAAGCCTGTGGCCTGATAATAGTAATGTTACTATATATATATATATATTTTATTTTTTTTTTTTTTTTACTAATTTACTTGCTTAAAAGGAAGAACTGGCTAGAGAGGTGAAAGCTGACAGCAGGCTACAGTGAAGCAGTCATGAGATGATGGAATTTATAATCCTGAAGGAAGAAAGAAAACCAGTCAGCAGCTCAGGTTTCAGGAGAGAAGACTTGATCTCTCTTGGGGAACTAGTAAGAAAGGCTGCTCCAAAGGTCTGAGGAGCCAAGGCATGTTTATTTAACTTAAGTGACTTGTTATTCCTCTCAAAGCTCAAAAATGGTCTATTTTGGTATAAAGAATGTTAAGCAAGCATGGCCAGAACAGTTGAAAAGGACCTCCTGACTAAGCCAAAATGCAGAAGGGTGGAAGCTATCTAGGAAGTTACCAAGTTATCCTAGAAAACTATGGAAACGTGGCCAAGCCATGCAGAAAATTAGGAAAACTCATCTGAAGCTGAAATTACTGAGGAATCTGAGTGGCAACAAGGACACCCAGAGGTGTATCAACAGCAAAAGAAAAATCAAGGAAATGTGGGGCTGCTCTTAAGTGGGGTGGGTATTCTGATTGCAAAGTACACCAAAAAGGTAAGATACTTGATGGTTTCTTCATTTCTCTTAGGGACTGTGAATGGATAGACAATCCTGACCTGCAGCCATACTAGCAAGATAACTTCAGAAATTATAAGGTGTTACAAACAGCAAGCTATAATTTACCATCTATGTTACAAACAACAAGATAAGGATTTGAAGTCAGCATATTTAGGGCTCATAGTAAACGAGCCAACAGCCAGCTGTGTATTTGAGTCTGGGTGGTATGGTAAAAGATGAGAAGTGTTTGGGATGGGAAACAGGGAAGGAGAATTTAAAGGAAAGCAAATCTTGGGATTGGTGTTGTTCCAGAGTATCAGTTGAATAGCCCTGCATCTTTTCAATGTGATAATCACAGAATAATTTAGACTGGTAGGGGCTTCTATAGATTTCTAGTCCAATCCCCAGTTTAAAGCAGATCTAATCAGATCAGGCCGTGCAGAACAGCATACCACTGAGTCTTGAACAATTCCAAGGATGGAGGCTTCACAACATCTAAGGGTAACCAATTCCAGTGTTTGACTACCCTCATATCATAGACTGTAAATCACTTGTTCTAACCATATGCCTGACTTAATTTCATAGTCTGGAAAGACCTGTGGTGAATTCTCTCGCACCAATAAAGGAACACGCAAAAGGGAAAAATTAGCCTTTCTATCAGTCTTTAATGTCTAGCATTGCTCTCTGGTCTCCCAGGTGCCCAGTACCTAATAGCATAGGAAAGTGAAGTACTGCTCATGGTAGATTAAAGGTACAGTTTGGTACCACCTAAGCAAACTGGATATCTAGAACTAATAGAACCAGATAGGATTCATGTGAGAACACTAAAGGAGATGATGTATTACTGTCTTTGGATGGGATAGAGTTTTTGGAGCTGTGTTTTGGATTTGTGCTGAAAACAGTGTTGGTAACACAGACATGTTTTAATTCCTTCTGAACAGTATTTACACAGCATCAAATCTATTTCTGCTTCTCATACCATTCCACCAGCGAGTAGGCTAGGGGTACACAAGAATCTAGGAGAGGACACAGCCAGGACAGCTGACCCCAACTAACCAGAGGGATATACCATATAATATGGTATTCAGCATTTAAAGCTGGGGGAAGAAGAAGGAATGGGGGAGGGATGGGACATTCATGGTGTTTGTCTTCCCAAGTAACTGTTATGTACGAAGGAGCCCTGCTTTTCTGGAGATGGATGAACATCTGCCTGCTGATAGGCAGTAGTGAATGAATTTCTTATTTTGCTTTCCTTGTGTGTGCTTTTGCTTTGCCTATTAAGTTGTTTTTATCTCAACCTGTGATTTTTCTCACACCCTTCTGATTCTCTCCTCCATCCCACTGTGGGGAATGAATGAGCAGCTGTGTGGGGCCTACCCAGCCTAACCCACAACAACTGGCAGCTTCTGTGGATGCTCTCAAAATAAAAAGAAAATTTCACATCCATTTAAAAAAGAAAATTTTATTACATTGTGGTCAGCTTTATCTCATTACCCTAGAAGATTTTGAAGCAAATTCTGCTGTAACTCATTTACTACTACATAGAGAAGAAAATTTGGAACAGCCAACATGTATTTACCAAAGCTGCTTTAGCAGCCTGATGGCCTTCACTGGTGAGATGTCTGGCTGTGTGGGTGAGGGGAGAGCCATGTATGTAAATTACTCTGATTTTAGCAATATTCTCAAGATCAGCCATAATATCTTTTCAGCCAAATGTCCTGAAGTTTGAAAAAATTTGCAAAATTTTGTACCTCAGATCGAATAATCCTATGGTCAAGTACAGTCTCGGCATTGCCAGTTGGCTAGAGAGAACGTTTCCAGATAATGAGCTGGGAATCTTGGTGGACAAGAAGTTAAACATAAGAGAGCAGAGTAATTCCCATGGCACAGAAGGGCAACAATATAATGTGCTGCATTAGCAAGCACGTAGACAGCTGGTCCAAAAAAAAAATATTATTTCTTTATGCTGGGTATTGTAAAATTTCATCTGGAGTACTGTGTCCAGTTTTGGACTTCCTTGTATGAGGAAGACACATGAACTGGAACAAATTTGTCTGGAAAAGAACTGTCAAAATTGTTTGGAGACAGAAACATGATGTGCAAGAAGGACTTTTGCTGAGATTTGGAGGTGCACAGTGAAAGCTCAAGGGGAATGTACATACTTTGTATTAAGAAATAAAAAAATCTAATTAGATATAAGGAAAAACACTCTTCACGGTGGGCATAGCCAAGCAATAGAACAAGCTGCTTGGAGAGACTGTGTAGTCTACATCCTTGGAGATATTCTGAACTCTATGGGACAAACCTTGAATGAGCAGATCTAACTCAAGCTAACTGCAGTTTTGAATTTGGCTCAGGTTTGAGCAGATGTTTGCCTCCTATTCTCTCCAGCGATACTACCTAAATTTATCTGATATTATAATTTTGAGATTAGATTTCTTAGTCTTACAAATGACTTATAGATGAATAGGCATGTGTGTGTTAGTATATTGCAAGTTTCCCTATAACAATAAAATTATAATTTGAAGCTACTTGAAGAG
Organism: Ceryle rudis; assembly: GCA_033439905.1. Taxonomy (NCBI): domain Eukaryota; kingdom Metazoa; phylum Chordata; class Aves; order Coraciiformes; family Cerylidae; genus Ceryle; species Ceryle rudis. Next base: position 13,918 of record JAAGNO010021581.1, read on the forward strand.
AGCTCAAGAGCACACACAAAAAAAAAGAGACAATGACTTAAGAAACCAAAGGAAAAAAATATAGACATTGACTAGAAAATGAGGAGAATGTGTCAATTGCTTAGATAAGTTTGCCACATAAGATTTCATTTCTGTGTCCTTTAATCTTTTAGTAAAAAGCAGAGCAATGGACTGTATTTGCTAACCAGTGTAATAATATGTCACAACAATGACTTACAGAAATAGGAACTGTAAGACAGAATGCAATGTCAATGTGACATGTGGCAGCTATTGTGGTTTTAAGACTAAATGAGAGAGAAGGAGGCCACTCTTAAACATACAGTCTTCTGAATAGTTAATTAATTAATGTTTTCTCATTAATTTTTAAAATCAAGAAACAGTAAGAAATTTTTTTCTTGTGTCGTAGAAGTTTGTTAATTAATATTAGATAGTTGCATTATCAATGTTTTGGAAAAACATAAGCAAATATGTCTTAAAGTAATAGCTAACACCATGAAAAATACCAATTACAGAATTAATTGAAGACAAAATTCAGAAATAATAAGTGATTGCATATGGTGTCTCATTTAATTTTTTTCTTAACATTTCATATGAATGTTACAATCACAACTATAATCCTTAAATAAAATTTGCATTCCATTTCGATCCCAAACTGTCTAATATAGGCAAAAAAAAAATTAAAACAAAAATACTTTCCTGTTCATCATAAACGATGTTTATATGTAACTGAAAAAGAAAGATTAATGAGCCAATGTGCTCTTATCCAAGAAGAATAATTAGTTGCTTCACTGTCATGAATAATTAAGAGGGTCATTTTAAAAGAAAACAATATGTTAAAGGCTAATTAAAGTTTTGGAACTTATATAACAAGTCATGTTTTATGTGTTACTGTAAAACGTTTTAAGGGTCAGGGTCACAGTTTTCTGAAGGCCTTGTTCTCTGTAATCGATACAATCTACAATGCTTATTTTCAGGCAATACTTCTAAGCATAGTTTTAAATGTTCTGTTTCTAAGTAAAAATGCAAATTCATTTCCACTTATGTTTGAACATTTTTATGCCATATTTGTAAATGATAAAATAATTTCTTCTGAGATAGAAAAATCTGGAACTAAATTGTATTTTAAGGAAGCATGAAAGACAAGACCTAATTTGCAGGGATTATTGCCAATAACATTTGTATATTGGCAATTATGTGTATCTTTTTCATATTGCAGTGTCTGTGGATAACAAAAATTAAAACAATTCATATGCAAATTATGCAGGTCCAATTAGTACTATTTTCATAATTTTTACATGAGTGATGATGTACACAAAATCTCTGTAAATCACAGAATCATAGAATGGTAGGGGTTGGAACAGACCTCTAGAGTTCATCGAGTCCAACCCCCCTGCCAAAGCAGGATCAGCTAGGGCATGCCTCACAGGAACACATCCAGGTGGGTTTTGAAAGTCTCTAGAGAAGGAGACTCCACAACCCCCCTGTGCAGCCTGTTCCAGTGCTCTGTCACCCTCACAGTAAAGAAGTTTCTCCTCATGTTGCAGTGGAACCTTCTATGCTCAAGTTTATACCTGTTATTCCTTGTTCTGTTACTGGGCACTACAGAACAGATTGGCTCCTTCCATTCGACACCCACCCCTCAGATATTTATAAATATTAATATTACCTGTCTTCCTCTGTTTCCTTTAAACTATGAAAATAGACCTATTTCTTCTACTGTTTGTAGTAGAAATACCATTATATTCCCCCCCGGGATCAGTTTTAACCTGATTAACTGTGAGAATATATCAGTATTTATATAACTGCAGGACATCTGGCAGTGTCTTAGCAAGATCAAGTGACAATAGACTGTAAGAACTGTAGGCCATCTTTTGTTGTCAGTGAGAGTTTAAATACATAATAGGATGATGATAAGTATTTGAAAAGAACTTTCATTTAGAGATGCCTATTTCTGTCAACTGGCTATAAAGTCTAGTTGACTTTGATGAAATTCCTAATTTTTAGGCAACCAACTTTGCTCGAGATGAACCCCACCTTTTGTGTAAGTGATGCATATTTTGCTTGAAAATTAAAAATACAAACTGCTAAAACTGAGGCATAATACCATAACATTGTCTCCATTAAACACAGTATAGCTAACTGGTCTAAAGGAGTGATTGTCCCACTGTAGTCCACATCAGTATGGCTTCACCTTGAGTTCTGCTTTCAGTTTGGGGCTCCACAATGTAAGAATGACATAAAAATATTAGAATGTGTCCAAAGGAGGGCAGTGAACATGGTGAAAAGATCAAAGGGCATGAGTTAGGAGAAGCAGCTGAGGATACTTTTCTGTTCAGCACAGAAAGAGCAGAATGAGGGGAGATACTGCTGCCTACAACTTCCTCATGAGGAGGAACAGACAGGGAGGTGTGGGTATCTTCTCTTCAGTGTTTGATGATAGACTTCATGGGAATGGCTTAGAGTTATGTGAGGGAAAGTTCAGATTGGAGATTAAGAAAAAGTTCTTCACTGAGAGGATGGCCAAGCACTGAAAAAAGCTCCCTGGGAAAGCGGTCATGGCCAGAAGCTTGCTGGTGGTCAAGAAGCATTTGGACAGTGCTCTTAGATAGACTGTTCAACTTTTATGTTGCCTTGTGTGGAGTCAGGAGTTGGAATCAGTGTTCTTTGTGGATCCCTTCCAATTCAGAATATTCAATGATTCTATGAATTTTGCAACATAAGTTGATAGAAAGCATTAATAGTGCATACTAGGCACATGTTATGCCATGAAATACTGAGAAATTATACAATAAAAAAACCCAACCATTCTGTCATACTAGATAAAAAAAAAAGTACCATTTGAAAATTTGTTGGGTTTTTTTGTTGTTTGTTGGGGTTTTTGTTGTTGGGTTTTGTTTTTCTGTTTTCTGTGGTTTTTTTAAAGCTGTTTCATGGGAAATGATCAGAAAAATGTATTTATTTGATTTGGAGCAAGAACAAATTTTAAAATGCCAGTTTTCAGTTAAATAAGAAGTAACATCTTGCACAGCTCCAGTGATGTCTGTGTGTGAGATAAGTGTAGACATTTAAAAATGTGATTTTTGGCAGCAGAGCAAATACCATTTGAAACTATTCCAGTCTTAAAAGGCTTATTCATGATTACTGGCTACTAGAACATTTCACGTTTCAGGTCTCAGTCACTTACATAAAACTGACTATTTAGTTTAAAGATAATTCATTATACCCTCACAAACAATCACTCTAGTAAATACAGAGGTTATATCCAATTAATATACAATCATTAATGAGGAAGGGAGAGATGCAAGAAAAAGACAGGAACAAGTGAAGGAAACACTGGTGTGAGACAACTGAACTATTCTGAGGATATTCTGAATTCTCAGTTTAAATGCTTTAGAAATTGACAGATTTCACAGCTGTGGGAGATTAAGGTGAAATAAAATCATACTTGCCTCCCAGATGAGCTCTCTGCGTTTTAGGACTTACGGAGACATGGAGTGAATTCTTCTAAGAGGCTGACAAAAAATGCCCCAACAGTGCTACAATGGTGAAAGAGTTTTGTACCAATTGTAAAGTAAAACTATGTCAAAATTCCTATGAGATCAGATGGTTTATTTCAAGGAAGAGTGATTCCTAGAACAATATCTCAAGTTTGTGCTGCTGAGTAACTAAAAAAAACCATCCACTAAAAGGTTTCATCAACCTGCACTAAAACTTAAAATTAAAAAACCAAACCAAACAAATGAAAACCTTATGATTAATTACCACTCTGCTCTGCTCTGGTGAGACCTCACCTGGAATACAGCGTCCAGCTCTGGAGTCCTCAGCACAGGACCTGATGGAAAAGGTCCAGAGGAGGGCCATGAAGATGATCAGGGGGCTGGAACACCTCTCCTACGAGGACAGGCTGAGTGAGCTGGGATTGTTCAGCCCAGAGAAGACAAGGCTCTTGGGGAGACCTAATAGCAACCTTCCAGTACCTGAAGGGAGCTTACAAAAGGATTGGAGAGGGCCTGTAGTGAAAGGATGAGGGGCAATGGTTTTAAATTTAAAAGAGTAGGTTTAGATTGGATGTAAGGAGGAGGTTCTTTACCACGAAAGTGGTGGAGCACTGGAACAGGTTGCCCAGGGAGGTAGTTGAGGCCCCATCCCTGGAGACATTCAAGGTGAGGCTTGACGAAGCTCTGAGCAACCTGCTCTAGTTGAGGATGTCCCTGCTCTTGGCAGGGCGGTTGGACTAGATGACCTCTAGAAGTCCCTTCCAATCCAGACATTTCTATGATTCTATGTTAATGGACAGATATAATTTCGTTACTGTCTTAAGACTGTTCTCTTCTTACACCTCTTTCATTAAACTGATGTCTGCTCTCACGTTTTCATCTCTTTATGTTGTTATGCAAGTGTGCAGTTATATAAATAAATTATTTGGTAAAATAAATCAGAATTATTACTATGTCTTTCAATTACTTTCCCACTGGTACAGAGTGCTCTTTTTGTAGTGTGACTGTGGTGTTGTTTGATTCTGTAATTGGCTGGAGCAGAGAGCCCTATCGTTCTAGTGAACTAGTAAAGACTAGAGTCCCAGGAAAGGTCTGAATTTTTTTTTTTCACTGTCAAAATGCATTATACTTAATATCTTAGAGAAAATTTTATCCTTTACAATTCAAAGTGACATAAAGGTTCTGAAAAGGGTTGCCTCACAACTGTTCTAGTTGCCCTTCCCAGTGTTTTTTGACCCCTCTGGCCAAAATCCCTTTTCAAAGGGTTTCACCGGGTTTTCCATTACACAAAGAGTTTCCAGAGCTGCCTATGTTCCCTAAAAGTCTTGAATCGTGAAAGGACAGCACAGTAATGTGTTTTGACTACATATAGGAACCTACCTTGCCTCTGTTTCCATACATTTTTCTAAAGGTTTGTCTTACAGAGCATTTATTTTTCCCTAATTTCCTTTTCCTGTTTTATTTCTGTTACCTACTTGGCCTCTTCATTATTTTCTTTCTTTTTCATTCTTTTGTGTTCTTGCATTGTTTACTAGGGATGGGGACTATCTAATGGTTTGAATTTCATGTATGCAGTCTTCTACTAAACAGTAATGTTTACGGTTCAGGATTTCATGAAAAAATGTGTTCCAGCAACAAATCAAGCCTTGATTATATTTGAAATGTGTGTATTGAATTGAGTTCTCATTTGCAATTATTAGTTAAAGGCTATCCTGAGTCTTTCAAACTCTATTGCAACAGATCATTGTTCTATTACTTTTTTTTTTCCTTTATCCCCTTTGCCAAATTGTTTTGCTTGTTTTTTGCTGTGCTTGATTCTTCTTTCTATTTTCTAATGACCAGCCTATAAGAGCCACTGAAATGTCCTTAACAAAATGCTTAAGTTTTATGTCAAAGGAAAAAATCATCCACAACTATTACCAAGAAATGGACAGTCAAAAATACATATATGATTTATAGGTGCATGTAAAAGACTTGTAGGCCTGTCTGATCTTAAAAAGGACAATGTAGTGGAAAACATTAATTCACTTGTGAAAGGTCAAAGCAAGAACTTCAAGAACCCGATCACTGAAAGCATGTTAAACACACCTCAAGGAAGGAGTTCATGAGTTGTTACAAAATAGAAAACAATGAGTAACAGCTCTCTTTAACAGAAACCTGCTAGCAGTGAAGAATTAAAACTCACTTAAAGAAAATGTCATTCATATTTTTAAAGAATACCTTTGAAAACTCATTTCTCTCTGCACCAATACTAAACCACAATATGATCAGAATCAAGATGAAATAAGTTCATCAAAAAAGGGGAGGATAACATTATGATCAAGCACTAATCCAAGAAGTATCTCTATACAGATATATTTAACTAGGAAAGAATTGTGCTTTCTTTTAATTTCTGTTCCTTTTAAAACTATGATCATAAAATATCAACATATCTCATTTTAACTTAAAACTCTTTGGGAATTCTATGTATTTCAGAATTTAATACTTGCACCATTATGTTCTGTTTGGGTACTACGAGCTTTTTTACACAAAGGATAAAAGCTGAAATCAAACAAAGAAAACTGTCTGAGTTAGAGGAAAAAAAGCTCACTGCTTTGACATACTGTTCCTGTCTAACTGAAGTCCTTTAAGTAGATTTTTCCAAAGAAACTAATGTTTAGAAGTTTAGATATTGTGACTTTGAATTGTTTTCTTCATATTTCTATGCCTCAAATTGTCACCACTAAACTCTGAAAATCCCCTCTTTCAGTTTAATTTTTTTCTCAGCTGTTGGTTTTCTGTAATAAGACAAGTTCTGGACATCATCTCCTTAAAATAAACCTAGTATCAATACTTTAATGACTTAAAAGAGACAAATTAGAGTAATTATTTAAAAAACAAAACAAAACAAAACAAAACAAAAACAGCAAAAATGTACTTCTCTATGTATTGCAATTGTAAGGTGAAATGAAAAACAGTATCAGTACAGATACGGTCATAGTAAAAATTCAGATTTTATTATTTAGAATATAGAACGGACACATAGCAAAAGGAAGATTTAAGCCATATATTAACAGTTTTCTTATTCTTTAGGCAATTGGAAGATGGGATATACAGATCAGTGACTATGAGATCAGAAAAGCTTGAGTTCATCTAAAGTGTAAAATGGGCTGTATGAGTGTTGAGGAATAACGTCTATGTATAGCACCAGATGAAAAGTTGGTAATAATTCAGCCTAATAGCAACGTCGGACCACTGATTTTTTTTTTCCATCTGTACTTTTTACCTCATGTTCCCACACACATACAAATACAGCCTAAAAACTAACTTTTTTTTTTTTTCCCCCTCTTATTTCTGTAGCCACAGGATTTTTCCAGTGTAAATTTCTTAAAATTACACTTCTAGTTACTTTGGGACTTTGGTTTCTTTTTCCATGTTGCTTGTATTGATCCTGGTCTGAGTGCTTGTCTTGAATTATTAACTTCCTCAGAATCTGATAGAATTCCTTCTTGGTCCTTAATTTGAGTTTCGTTCATTCTTTCATTTCCTTTCCTTTGCCCTTTCCTCCTTACACATTTAGTTGATACCACCTTGCCATTTTAACAGGTTCTTTCTTTTCCAGACACTTCTGTACAAATTCCCCTTCTGTTTGTCACAATGTCTGGTATCGCTTGTGCAGCAGACCATCACTTCATTCAGAACAGGGCATTTGATCTGAACGAAAGGCACAAGAGAAAAAGGAAGTTTGGATAGCTGTATGTATGTGAATTGCCAACTCTAACACTTTCAGAATGATTTAAAAGATGGCTGCACTTTGTTAGGAAGTTCATATTCCTTGGCATGCTCTCCTGTACCATCTGCTGCCTTAGCAGTGTCTTGGCTCAGAGCCTTTTCCATTACCTGCTGATGCTGCAGGCTCTTTTTGCTCAGAAAAGTGGTCTGACCTTCTTAGTACACATCAGATATGGCAAGTTATGAATATATGTGAGCAAAAATAAAATTATTTTTGCAAATGTATTTGAAATATTAATTAGATAAAGGCTTCCCCATTACAAAAAAAAAAAAAAAAAAAAATCCAGAGGTTTTTTTCTTATATCTATTCAAACTAAAAAACTCCAAGGTATGTAGTCTACTTTACTACAAAGGCTACACTGACATGGCTGGCACGTTACATCATCACTTCACTTTCAGGCCAAACTAACTGCCTCGAATTGACTATAGCCTGTTCATCCCCTTAAAACTCCAGCAGCTGCAGGACAGATTCTATCAAGTTTGCCAGGCTCTAAACTTTCTTGTCAAAGTACATCTGGCTTGGCTGGCAAAATAAACTGTTGATTGCACTGTATTTGAAGTACTTGGCTTGATGTACCTCACTAGACTTTAAATATCAGGCTGCTTGAAACATTACTGAGATAATCTTAAGTACAGCCTTTTCCCTTAGCAATATGCTTCTTTCTCCCCAATATGTTTCTAATTTATCCTTGCCTTTTTTCAAAATCATTGCTATGCTGCCTGATGCTAATTTGCCTTGATTCCTCTCTTCTGGTTTTAAAGTTAGCTCTATCACTCACCTCAGTCCTCCACTTAGAGCAGTTGTTTGTTTTGTATATAACTGCTTTTGAATTATTATTATTAGAATTTAATGGTAATGTTCTTCACCTGTCATCTTCACTCATATTTTTTCTTAGAACAGACAGCTCTACTTTGAAAAAGAACAATTTAAAAGCATAACTTTAGTCTCCTGAGGTAACTGAAACATCCCCTCTTCCTCAGATCCAATGCCCAGTTTTGCCTATACGACAGATAACTGGGAACTGTTGTTGCTGCAGCCTTCCCAGTCCTGCCAGGCTCATATCCACTTCATATCCATCTAGAAAAAAATGGTGAAAGACCACAAAGTACATAAACAGAATTTTTCATGATGAGGCCTAAAACTGTGGGGTTTTTTTCCCCACATTAAACATTACGGGAACAATGGAATCAAACCCTTGATTTTAAAAATAAATACTTGTCCTGGTTTGAGTGAGAATAGACCTATTTCTGTTCAGTGATTTTACTTTTCAGCTCAGTTCTTCTAACTAACTGCACTGTCTGAAGATAGCAGCCTGTTTTCACAGACAGTGTCTTCTGCTAGCAGTGATAACACCCCATGTTTAGAGTTTCTACCAAGGATTGGTGTGCAGACCAAGGCCACTGCTGGACCTTGTGTACCACACTGCAGGGTACAGAATGTAAAAGGCTCCACCTGGGGGAAGGAGTGGCCAGGACAGGTGGCCCTAAACTGACCAAGGAGGTATTCCATCCCATATATGTCATATTTGGTATAAAGCTGAGGGATCTGGGGGGTCTCGCCCTGTTTTGCTGGGCCCTGCTCAAGTCAGTTCGGGTCCTCTTCTGGTTTCTTCCTCAGAGCATCCAAGGCGGACTCTGTCCATTCTGCCTTTGATCCCAATCGGTGTGTTCCTGAATCCAGCACCAGAATCCAGCTCCTGAACACAGCTCCCATCTGCTGCTGGCACTAGTCTGGTACTTTCCTGGTGCCTGCTCCACAGCACCAGTGGTGATGGTGATGTAATTATCATCGGGGGGGGGTTGGTTTTGATTCTGGTTTTGGATATATTTGTATATATTCCATTTTTTATTATTACTATTTTAATTTTCATTAAAGCTGTTCTAGTTTCCTTTTCTAATTGATAAGTCTATTTCCCTTATTCCCTTTCTCTTACCCTTTGGGGAGGGACGGGGGGTTAACAGAGAGCATCTGTTACAGGTCTAGTGGGCTGCCCTCACCCTAAACTGTGACAATACTCTAGATAGATTCAAATGGAGTTATCAGTGTTAACAGATGATGAAGTCCTTACTAATGATATGACCAAACAGCAGATGAACAGGAAACTGTAACAAAATATAAAATTTTAACTCAAAACACATAATTTTAGGGAATGCTTGGGAATGGTCTTATCCAGAAGTAAGTATAAGGTATCATAACTCTCAAAAAAAAAAGAGAAGCTGAACAGAATAACAGGAGAGATTACCCCATATTGTCTAAATTGAGTATAGCAAAAGATTATGTGGATGGTCTTTACTGTGGAGAAGTTGCTGTAGGTGATATTTCAGTCTAACTTGCAGCATCATGAGAGAACAGAATAAAAAACATGGGTCTGAATAGGACTCTGGAGGAGAGTTAGGTTTCTGAATACATGAAACATAAAAAGGACACTGGATAGTGAATGAAAACAGAAGAAATGCAAGCTATATATATAACACTATATATATATGAAATTAGCTATTGAAAAATATTTTTTAAAAAAGAGTAAGTTTACAATGGAAAGATGGTAAAATACTCGTTAAAGTCCTTGAATGGAAGGATCCAAAGGCTAAAAGCTAACATGGAAATCATACTTAACCTGAGGAATTAGAAGTAATGTACCTCCACATATGCTCAGTCATGAAGATAAGGACAGAACCCATGAACCTAGGTATTTGAGCTTTATCCTGAAAGAGGATGAAGAAGCAGCTGCTCTGGCCAAGGTCAGAATCACAGTTGTTACCAGAAATCACAACTAAGCACTAGGGGAAGCAGTCATAGATAGAAATAATGCACATAAAATGCAGGCTCATAGCTATCCCTCAGGTATTGTAAACATCAAAATATTATTCAAATAAAAATAAGCCTATCATCCCCTAGATTTCAGTCCCTGAGACTTCAGTAACTGTAAAAGACCACGCTCTAATGGTAAGCATCTGATTTATGCTATTCTTCTCTTTAATTCTATCTGCAAAAGATTCAAAGTAACTGAATAAAGACCTTATATCTAAAAGATAACATCCATTTCAGGTTTTTTGAGTTCGTGATTTTATCATTTCAGCGTATCATTACATAAAGCACACTGAGAGTGTAACACCCTGAAAGGCTGAAATTTTGCTTCAGTCTAAAATTCTTTGAGCTAATACAGACTTTTTGCAGCTGCTAAGACTTGAAGTGTTTTTTTTACTTACTTCCTCCTTTTTCCTTGCTTTTAATAACAAGCTAGAGACAGACCAATTTCTACATAATACATAACACAGAGCATGTTGTGACTTTTAATGTGCTTTTTCCCTAAGTGAACAGAAGATAAAATACACGATTCAAGTAACCTTAAAAGCACCAGAATATCACTTTTTCTTATAAAAAAAACCCAAACAACCAAAACCACCCCCTGATGCCTGAGGACTTATATTATGAAATACCGCACCACATATAATTCAATAGTTAGTGAGGGAGAGATTATCTATTGTTCTTGCAATTAGCATTTTGTTATTTTTAGGCTACAACCACAGGAAAAAAAAATGTAATGCAGGCCAATGAAATGAGGACTATTAGTCCTATATGGGGATGATGAAGGGACTGGAACATCTCTCTTATGAGGAAAGGAGGAGAGACCTGGGGCTGTTTAGTCTGAAGAAGACTGAGAGGGGATCTTATTAATGTTTACAAATATTTGAAGGGTGGGTGTCAAGTGGAGAAGGGGACAGTCTCTTTTCAGTAGTGCCCTGTGATAGGACAAGAGACAATGGTCACAAACTGGGACACAGGAAGTTCCACCTCAACATGAGGAAAAACTTCTTTAATGTGCAGCACTGGAACAGGCTGCCTAGAGAGGTTGTGGAGTTCCCTTCTCTAGAGACTGTCAAAACTTTTCTGGCTATGTTCCTGTGTGGCCTACCCTAGGTGATCATGCTCTGTCAGGGGGTTGGTTGGACTCAATGATCTCCAGAGGTCCCCTCCAACCCATATCATGCTATGATTCTATGATATTAAATTGAACTATTCATGCTTGGTTGAAATGCTCATTTTGTATATGGGGATCCACAAGTGATATTTATACTAGATGTAAATTTATCAACTTTATCACTGAAGTACATATCATCCAGTGCTAAGTATCATTGTCAAGAAGTAGAATAGTTTTGCTGTTGTCGTTGAGGTTATTTACTAGTCATTACATGCAGCTGTGAATGTATAGTTTTGTAAAAGCAGATCCTGTGTCCACAAAAGTGTTCTCCAAGCACATATTTTCAACATAGTTTGGCACATTTACATTAGTTGCACATGCCTAAACTCATGTAAGAGAAATAGATAACAATTCTCTTAAAACTTCTATGGTGAAATGCAGTAGAATTTTCCAAGATGTTCTTTAAGCTAAACAAAAGCCTTGTAATATTTTAAATTAAGAATTTCTAGGTATGTCTGTGAAAGAGAATGTGAAACAGGATTTTCAGCTCTATGTTCCTTCTTGCAGTTATTTATTGAGCTGGATCTTAGAATGTCTTTTTTTTTTTTCTTAAAAAATAATTGAAAAATTTATGACTGGTTTATCTATCAGAGTTTTAGAGATAACAAAGGTTTATGTATTTGTTGAAGTGGTTCAATTTACTTTCATTTACAAAAGGGCATGGATCCTGAAGCTTTCAAATTCCCTAGGTCTCAGGCAGCTGTTCAAGCAGTTTCCTACTGTGGTCCATTCTGTTTCATAATATATATATGTTTAAACTCCTTAGGAGGTATACAAATAATTTGTAATGCTTTTGGCACTATTATAATGCACTAATGTACATTCATACAGGGCTATGATAGAAATTCAGATTATCTAGCATGCACATTTTAGTATTTTACCTCATACTGTAATATAAATAGAAAAGTGATTATGACAGGTAAGATTGAACAATTGAGTTATTCAGAAATTTGATTTAGGGATTTGATAAATGTTTATAATTATATGAGGGCTGAGTGTCAAGAGGAAAGGGACAGCCTCTTCTCACTTGAGCCCTGTGATAGAACAAGGGGGAACGGATGTAACCTGGATCACAAGAGGTTCCACCTTAACATGAGGAGGAACTTCTTTACTGTAAGGGTCACAGAGCACTGGAATCCCCAGAGAGGCTGTTGAGTCTCCTTCTCTGGAGATTTTCAAAACCTGCCTGGATGCGTTCCTTTGTGACCTGTGCTAGATTGTATGATCCTGCTCTAGCAGGGGGGTTGGACTCGAAGATCTTCAGGGTCCCTTCCAACCCCTGACACCCTGTGATACCTGTGAAATATTAGAGGATTCAGATTTCTGTAAGATACTGCTCACTGAAGTGGGGAATGTAATGTAGAGGAAAAGTCTGATACAATCCATTTCAAGGCAGCATTGTACTAGTGTAAAGAAGATTCTGCAGAGGGAAACTTTTTGACCACTACCAACAATTTTATTTTTGTTGCTGCTGTTTTCAGAATTTTGGGGGTTTTTTTGAAATTTAGACAAGTGGTCTTTTTTTTTTTTTTTTTTTTTTTTAATTCCCTGTGAGGGTGGGGAAGCATAGAAAATGCAGATTCTTACAGAAGAGAAATCCTTATCCAACTGTCATATTCACTATGTTCTTAAACACACTCCAGAAAAAAAAGTTCAGGGAACACTATGTTAATTTCTTAAAACTTTTAACATGCCAAGTGTTTCAGAACAATCTGTGACAAGCTGAATCATAGTATCATTTGTAATTTAGGTGGGAAGGAGCTTCTGGAGGTCATCTGGCCCAAACTCATGCTCAAAGCAGGCTAGCTTCAAGGTTAAGAGTGGGTCAGCATCTTACCTGGCTTGGGTTTGACCATCTCCAGGCTGGCAATTCCACAGCCTTCTTGTGTAACCTTTTCAAATGTTTTGTTGTGGTTTAAACTCACCCAGCAGGCAGCAAAGCTACCATGCAGCCGCTCGGTCACACCTACCCACTTCTGCTGGATGGGGAGGAGAAAATACAACAAAAGGCTCGAGAGTTGAGAAAAAGGACAGAGAGGGCTCACCAGTTATGGTCACAAGCAAAAGGCAGACTCGACTTGGGAAAACAAAATCAGTTAAATTTAAACAAACCCACCACCAATTCACAAACTGAATTAGGACAGCGATAAATACAACGGGAGCTTAAAAAACCCTTCATCTCACCCCTCCCTTCTACTTTTGCTCAGCTCTGCTGCCTCCTCCTCCCCCCAGCGGTTATGGGGGGCAAAGAATGGGGGTTGTGGTCAGTCCCAGTTCATTCCATGTTGTTTCTGCTCCTTCCTCCTCAGAGGGAAACCTCAGAGTCCTCCCATGCAGCAAGGTGGTGTCTCTCCCATGGGAGACAGTCCTCCACGAATTTATTCCAGCCCTTCTGCGGGCTATAATCCTCAGTGATGGATCGCTCCAGCACTGGCCTCCCTCAGAGTCATGGCCTTCTTTAGGATCAGTCCCCTGCTCTCTACTCACACTGCATGTGGTCCTCCGTGGGTTGCAGATAAAATTGTCCACCACTGATCTCCAAGGGCTACGAGGGCTCAGCCTGCCTTCTCACCACGGGTGAAAAGGTTAAAGGCTGCTCCAGCTTGCTTCCTCTCCTTTTTCCTCACTGGGCTCGGTGTCTTCGCAATTGTCTCCCTCATTTCCCACTCCTCTCCAACACAAAAGAGCTCATCAAACAAAGGAACTGGTCAAACAGGTTTTCCCTTCTTAAATATGTTATGGAAGAGGCGGTGATTGGCTTGACCGTGGCCTGAAGGGGGTCTAGCTTGGAGCTGGGGGAGTTTCTCAAAGCTTCTTACAGGAGCCATGCCAGTAGCCCCCCCTCTCCCACTACCAAAACCTCACCATACACAAGCCAAATACATTTTACCATGCCTTGAACTGAGATGAGAATGATAATTAGAGCAGGGAATTGTTACTACCCTCCTTGCTCAAAAGTACTATTAGTTATTAATAGCTTTTCATCTTTTCATCTAATAACTTTTCTAATGCAAATTGTCTTTAACTTTCATAACATTCATAGTTTATTCTCATATTACATGCCTCTTATAAACCATATTGCCACCCTAATGGCCTCTATGACCCAAAATCCTTTTTTTCTTCAAGTACCTTCAGAGTTTTTCTCATACATACCTTTTTACATTTAGAAATTTACCTCCAGAAATCTCTTATGTAACTATTTTATTATGCTTGCTAATGTGCCTTTTTGTTATTCCCTTTCTGAAGCAGCAGTGTCCATGGCACAAGTAACAATGCTGAGACCTTTGTTCATTTTGCTGAACATGAGCACTTCATGTATTCATATGCTGGAGGTGATCTAGCGCATTTATTTACTCTTTCTTTACTTGAATTCTTTCATGTAAGAACCATTAGTTCTTAAAAGGAGGGGGAAGTGTATACATAAACAAAAGTCTGGAGTTTTTACCCTTGAAAAGAAAAGCAACAATTAGAAAATACAGTAATTCTTATTCTGGTTCATGTTTCCATTTCTGATGGACAGTAGCACAAAATTAATAGCTGGAAAAAAACCCCAGATGTTTTTATTACCCAGTACTTGAAACTCAGGTTGGCAATGGAGTTGTAAAGTAAATTAAGGATCGCTTCTTACTAGGCTAACAGCTTTAGTAGCAATTACAGATAATCATTCCCACTTCCAGCAGGAGAGCAGCTAGATGTAAACAACCAGAAAGGAATATCTAATAACTGAATTTTGAGTGATGACTTGATTAGAAAATTATTAGCATTGAACTGATATTTTTTTCCCAAATTCTTCTTCCCCAAATGTAAACCCCACAGGTTTCATTTGATATGAAACATTCCCCTTCACACAAAATAGAACTGTAACTTTGGAAGACTCGGAAAGAAAGTGATGTTAATGCATTGAAAAAATGTATGTTAAATATTTTTGGTGTCTCCTTCTATCAAAATGCCCAACAGTTGGCTCCTGTTTTACTCTCAGAAGGCTGACTGGGGAAACCAAAATACTTACGTACACTAAAATGAAGATAAACCTCGGGGGTTTTTTTAGGTTATCTTATCACAGATTGAAGAAATTTAATATGTCACTGGATATATAAAACGAAAGCTTTATGCCTTCTGTAGTAAAGTCCTTGACAGAAAGCACTTGATCCTTTCCATTCTACATCACTTCATAGAAGTCACAGAAGTCATAAAATCATAGAACAGTGTGTGTTGGAAGGAACTTTCAAAGGTCATCTATTCTAGCCCCCTGCAGTAAGCAGGAACACCTTTAACTAGATGAAGTTGATCAGGGCCCCATCAAGCCTGACCATGAATGTCTCCAGGGATGGGACCTCCACCACCTCCTTGAGCAACCTGTTCCATTGTTCCACCAGCTGCATAGTAAAGAACTTTCTACTGTCCAATGTAAATTTACCCTTAGTTAGTTTAAAACCATTGCCAATCATCCTATTGGTACACGCCCTTGGAAACAGTTCCTCCCCAGCTTTTATGTAAGCCCCCTTGAGGTACTGGAAGGCCGCTATAAGGTCTCCCTGGAGCCTTCTCTTCTCCAGGCTGAAGAATCCCAGCTCCCTCAGCCTGTCCTCATAGGAGAGGTGCTCCAGCCCTCTGATCATTTTTGTGGTCCTCCTCTGGACTTGCTCCATCAGGTCCATGTCCTTCTTCTGTTGGGGGCTCCAAAGCTGGACACAGTACTCCAGGTGAGGTCTCACCATAGCAGAGTGGCAGAATCACTTCAGTATGCTGGCCATGCTTCTTTTGATGCAGCCCAATATGTTGTTGGCCTTCTGGGCTGCAAGTATGCACTGGTAGCTCATGCCCAACTTTTTGTCCACCAGTACCCACAAGTCCTTTTCCACATGGCTGTTCTCTATCACCTCATCCCCCAGCCTGCATTGATAATGAGGATTATCCCAACACCGGTGCAGACTCCGTACTTGGTCTTGTTGAACCTCATGAGTTTCACCTAAGACCTCTTCTCCAGCTTGTCCAGGCCCCTCTGGATGACATCCCATCCCCTTGGCATACCGACTGCACCATTCAGCTTGTTGTCATCTGCAAACTTGCTGAGGGTGCCCTCAATCCCACTGTCTATATAATTAATGAAGATATTATATGATGCTGGTCTCAGTATGGATTCCCAAAGGACACCCTCATCACCAATCTTCATCTGGACATCAAGGCTACCACTACCCTCTGGATGCGACCATCCAGACAATCCTTTACCCACCGAACAGTCCACCCACTGAATCCTTTGACACAGGGGACCATGCCAAAGGCCTTGCAGAAGTCCTGATAGATGACATCCATAGATCTTCCCTTGTCCACTGATATAGTCACTCCATTGTAGACAGCCACTAGGTTGGTCAAGCAGGACTTGCCCTTAGTAAAGCCATGCTGGCTGTCTCGAGTCACCTCCCCGTCTTTCATGTGCTTTAACATAGCTTCTAGGAGGATCTGTTCCATGATCTTCCCAGGCACAGAGATGAGGCTGACAAGTCAGTAGTTTCTGGGGTCATCCTTTCTACTCTTTTTAGAAGTGGGTGTAATGTTTCCCTTCATCCGTAAGTGCATAGCTCCTTTCCTGATTCAAAAATCATCAGATCTGCTTTGAGTAAACATCCTCATTTGTGAATTCATTAAATTATGTTTATGATATAACATCTTGATGCACACATTGTGAAAGTTAGAAAATGGAGATCTGAGCTTTTGGTGTTACTTGTAATGTATCCTCCCAAGACTGAAATTCTAACACTTGGTTTGCCTATCAATCTGACTGACATTTACCAAATATCTGCAATGTGACATTTTATTTGATATACATGATGGCAAACTATAGACTAGTCATTTTCTGAAAATGGAAGTTCTTAATATTTTCTACTTCATGAAGAAACATTTTTTTAGAAATAATGTTAATTGCAAAACAAAATATGAAGTACATTGCACTGTATATACAATTGTTAGTGAGTCAAATACATAACCACAAGTTTTGCATACATGTTAGTGTACAAAAGTGGATACATTTCTACTGAAATTTCATGTTGCTTGATGGGGCTCTGAACAACCTGCCCTAGGTAGAGATGTCCCTACTTGCATAGGGAGGTTGGATCAGATGACCTCTAGAGGTCCCTTCCAGCCTAAAACATTCTATGATTCTATGATACTGCTGTAAGTCATTCTGAAGTACACACAATGTTCTATGTCTCACAACACCATGCAGCTGAAATGACATTTTATAAGAGAAACAATTAAAATAAATGTTTGTAAGACAATGGAAAATGTAATTTTTTAAAGCAAGTCCAGTTCAAATTCTAGTGATATAGAATCCCTCTACATTTGATGTTACTTTTCTGTTTTGTAGAAATGGAAATATCTTGAGTATTTATTTTAAATTTACAAATAAGCATGCTCAACACTTGTTTCTTAGATTATTTAGTGTGAAAGGAACAAAAAAAAGTATTTTAAAAATGATGTACCAGAAGTTGCTATAAATTAGTAGGATTTAAAATTTATACTCGGCACAAGGTGAGACTTTGATAATGAAAAAAATAAAAAAGAATACTGCTAAGGACAGTTAGACATAACAGAATAGGTCTAACACTGAAAGAGTAGACACTGCAAGGAAAACATAATATGCATTAGAACAAATGTTTCACAAAGTTTTGTAGCCATTTTATATACCACTTACTATGCCTATTCTGTGAAATCTTAAAAAATGTGACCTCACACGTTGTTTACTGATTTATTTGTTTATTGATTTATTTGTTTGTTGTTTTTCTCCAGGTTAAGAAATACAGATTAAGAGAAGGTTTTCAGATTAAGAGAAAGTGCCTGTGTTAGGAGACTTTCTAATGCTGTTATTCACTGTTAATATTGTACTTTTGGTTTTTTTCCTAGAAGCATCTGAGAAGACGACATCTTCCAGAAGAGTAAGAATCATGACCTAAAATGCTGGACATTGCAAAGGGAAACACAGTTCATAAAATTTTTATAAAATGTCAAAATGCATACAGCTCCATAAACTCACCTACAAGAACCAATCTATAAAATGAATCTAAATTTCTAGAGGCATATAGACACAGTGATCAAAATATCCAAAGATGAAAAGTCCTTTACAGAGCCCAAAGTGGAAACACTTTAATAAAGTTTTGACTGTTCAGAAACTGTTGTTTAGCTGCTTCCAGAGAAGATCCTTTAAGTCCACTCAAGCCACTCATGCAAACAATTACTGACTTTTAAAAATATTGGCTAAAACTTTTTTATGTCTTTATGTGAAATATTACGAAGCTGTTAAGTACAACTACGCTTTAGCTTAATGTATTTTAGAGATTGTAATGAATGCTTTCAAGTGAGGCAAGATGCATTATTTTTCTTTCCTCTGAAAAAGACATGTAACGTAAAAAAAGCAACAAACCCCAACCCATTACATATGTTTCACAGGGCTTTTATACAAAACAAATTTGCTTTCTGATGACTCTTTTTGCTGTGAAGATCTTACAGTAGTTACCATACCAGATTTCCTGATCTGAATAAAGCTTTTTATTCATCATTCTGAATCAGCTCTCCCTCCCACCCAGCTGTATGATGCACAATTGTCACTTACAGCAATGAAAAATAAAAGTGCAAGCAGAATGTATGATTTGTTGATTATGGCTTCTGCTGTCTTCTTGCAGCTGCTATGGTCTGAAGCATTAGGTATTTTCCTGAACTGTGTTTCAGAGGAATATTTACTTGCTTGTAATTTAATAAGGAAAAAAAAAAAAAAAAAGACAAAATAAAGTTTGTCAATGATGTCCACTTTCAGGGGTGAATGCACTGAGATAATTAACACCACCACCAAGACAGAGTTTCAAGAATTATTATCATGTTTCAATTGAATATATTTCTTTCATGTTTCAAATAAATAGTATAAAATATTAACAAGGATATTATCCTTGTACGTAGACTAGAAAAAAGAGAAATTAATTAATGATGATCAGTTCTTTCTTGCTGTCAGACAAGTAAGCAATTTAAGGAAGGTCTATAGCATTACGTGGGAAGCAAAGGCCTATGTTTTCAGAAATTTTCCATGTCGACTCTAATCTTCAGTAGGAACAGCTGACTATTTAGCATCATTTAAAGGGAGAAAAGAATTAAATTGTTGAGAGCTTTTGGAAAGTTTCACCAATTAAGATTATTGCTCATATTAGGAAACACAGGCAGTTTCCATTTCAGTCATTGGTACATCTCTAAGAGCTTGGCTGTTGTGTGCCTCAAACCCTGTGTGGAGATAAGGTCTGGAAATACCTGTCTGGAAGGGAGAGGTGTTGATTGCTCACAATGTCTCTGTTGTTTGGCTCCTTGCAGAGGTTCTTTAACAAAAGGAAGAGATAAGTTCTGCATAGGTGGGACTTTGTCTTATCTTTAGTTCAGTGCTCCTGCTGACTGTGCCATTGGATGGCAGGCGTCACAGTACCAGTAGCTCATGGGCTCAGGCAAATCAACACCACTTCCTGTGGAAACTGGGAAAGCCACCCAGGTATGTCGAGGGTATAAAGGGACAGAAAAATATTGATCGTATGCACCCACCACCGAAGAACTGAAGGCTTGGACTGATCCAGTGAGACGTCACTGGATCCACAGGTGGCGTGAACCTTTTCTCTTTATCTTTCTCTCTCGCTTACTCACTCTCTCACTCTCCCATCTTTTCCTCTTTTCTAATAACTCTTTCTTCCTTTTCCTCGAAATCTAGTCGCGCCATAAAATAATCACCTACGAAAATAACACCTTTAGCCGTACCGTTTGTTGATTGTTTCATTAGGGAGAACTAATTGTTTTGTTATTGTTCTTCGGAGTCATTGTGAGACTCTGCTGCCCTGGGCGCCCTGCCGTGCAGGGACATAGAGGGATTTGAGGGATCACAAAGATTCACCTCCCTCGTTGTCCACAGAGTGGGACAGACAACATTACATTACGATAATGAACTTGAAAGATTTAACCCTAATAGCCCAAGACTAATCAGTAGCTTTCTGTCAGTTGTTTTTTCTTTAAACCTAGACATAATAAGAAGCCTATGATTACAGTCTACCTTTCCTCATATTGTAGCTTCTAACATTATAGGACCTCACTAATGATGTTCTTGCACTGCTATTTTACATTACCAGTTATGAAACCTAACATATTAAATATGAAATATTATATCTGAGCTTGTCCAGAGTGTCTCTGTGGTCTCTCTGCTGTCTACAAAGCTTTGCAAAATTCGTGGTTTAGATGGGGTGTGAACTTGACACATTTAACATGATTGCACAGTACAGGCTGACAGGAAGTGTTCTCCAGCTCCTTGGATTACATAAACCAGATCTGGTCTCTTAGGACATCCTTCTGTTTTATCGACTACTGGTACCACATGCTAGTAGTAGTGAACCAACCAAACAAGAAGTTTTCTTTACTAAAATTTTAGAGTGGTACCCATCTCATATAAATTCTGATTTAAGCAGTTGTGATTGTTTTGGCTGGAATGCAGCTAGTGTTCTTCACAGTAGCTTGTGTGGGGCTATGTTTTGAATTTATGCTGGAGTGTTCTTAATGCAGGGATGTTTTAGCTATTGCTAAGCAGTGCTTATGCAGAATCAAGGACTTTTCTGTTTCTCACACCACCCCACCAGCAAGTAGGCTGGGGGTGCACAAGAAACTGGGAGGCGACACAGCTGGGACAGATGACCCCAACTGACCAGAGGGATATTCCATACCATATGACATCCTGCTCAGCATGTAAAGCTGGAGGAAGAAGAAGGAAGGGGGAGACATTCAGAGTGATGGTATTTTTCTTCCCAAGTAACTGTTAAGTGTGATGGAGCCCTGCTGTCCTGGAGGTAGTAGAACACCTGCCTGCTGATGGGAAGCAGTGAATGAATTCCTTGTTTTGTTTTGTGGCTTTTGCTTTGCCTATTAAATTGTTTTTATCTCAACCTATGAGCTTTCTCACTTTCACCCTTCTGATTCTGTTAGCCATCCCACTGTGAGGGGAGTGGGTGAGTAGCTGTGTAGTGCTTCACTGCCAGCTGGGGTTAAACCACAGCAGCAGTACAGATGTCTAATATTACCCTAGTTGTTATTATCTAGAGAAACAGACATTTCTAGAGAACAATTCCACTGACCCAACTTAGACTGCTACAGTAAGATGAGTTAAAGTTTTCTTTGTGTTTATTGATTATGAAGTGATGCCAGAAATATCAGCTCATAGATAAACTTCATGGCAAATATGTAAATGTGGATTAAATTAATCCCACTGTTAGTTACAAATTTAATCAACAAAGATTATATGTGAAGCAAATCCAACTAATAATTTTGCTTAAAATTTAGCTACCAGATACTGCTATCTTTGCTCTACCTCATTTCCTTGAGTTGTATTGCCAATCTTACATCTAGAGACCTGGGGTTCACAGCACTTATTTTCCTCTGAATGCCCTCCACCTGTCTCTACTCCTACATATATTATTTTAGAAAAGAAGAAGCAAAAGTAAATTACTTCTGTTTGATGCCAAATCTTGTCTATTTAAAGGGCTTGCCCCTCTCTTTTCTGCTGGCAAGCACAAGAGAAATTTTCCTCAGCCACCTATATTGTCAGCAAGGAAGGTATCTGAATGTATAATTTAATGAATGTTTTTTTCTTACAGTCATTTTCCCTTAGCTTCCATTTCCTTATCTAGGTAACTGCCCAGTCTAATCAGGGCTGTTCATTTTCCATTAGAAGTTCCCTATGAGTACAAAGAAAGTTTATACTGCTACTTGAAAATACATAGAATTTATAACCCATACAATAATTTGGCACTAAAAATCACTTCTTCAATTGAAAAAGGAAATTGTGTCCCTCATGTTCCTACTTACCATCTGACATTCACATCACAGATCCTATGCCCTTCTTAACTGTAGACTATAGTAAACTTTTATATAGAGCCCAGTCTAATACATCGCACCTCATTATAGAAAATGGATTCCATGTTACTTTTGATATCCACAGAACTGTGTTGTAAAACATGTAAGCCTTTTGATAATAACTGTACTTCTGGGAGTTGCATTGCCCTGCTAACACAGTGGAAGGTATGAAGCAGATCAGATACTTGGTGGAAGTTTCAGCACTGAGCTCTGGCACAGATTGCTCAGAGAGGTTGTGGAGGCTCCATCCTTGTAGATATTAAAAACCTATCATTAGTCTGAGTCAGATGTCTCCAGGTGGCATTGCTTGAGTAGGGTGTTTGGACAAGATGACCTGCAGAGGTCCCTTCCAACCTCAACTATTCTGCAATTCTGTGATTTTGTGATTCCTGTCCTGTACAAGGAAAAAGGATGCAACTCTTTTATGGTCAGACTCTCTGTTGATCTGTACAGAATTTCTTTTTTACCAGACATTGTTCATGGAAAATTGAAGGTTCAAGGGATGGAGAAGCAAACTGAAAAAATGGAACTGAAATGAGAAAGAGTTATCTGCAAGTTAAATATTGAGACAGGAAGGACTCAAACAGAGGAAGCAATTATTACTTACTGTGCCCATTTACTTTATTCATCATAGCTATAGGATTTTCATGGAGTTTTTAGTGATTATGTTCCAAAGACACGTTGCTGAAAGTTGATGAATAGCTATAATATAATCCAAAGGACCAAACAGCTAATCAGAACATAGCTTTGAAGTGGATTACTGCAGCACAATTATGATTCATTAATTTTGAATTTAAAAATGTACATGTGAATAGTTTTAAAGGGTTTGTGCATACCTTCTTCTGCTGTGGAAGATAGGACCAAATAAAAGGATAAGGAAAAAGTTGAAAATTGAATTTCTCTTCTATTTTGAATAAAATCTTCTTCCTAATTCTTCTTTTGAGCCTTTTGGTTCAATCTTCTCATGTTTTGAGTTTTCATATGAACTTGTATGTTCAATAAGAGATAAGAAAGCCCAGCAGCTCACAGAATGCTCACAGTATTGCATAACTGAGCTCTTTTTTACTTCCTCAAGACTCTGGCTCCTTTCTTTTTTTCCATTTGTGAACCTTAATGTCCTTCCAGAGAAAGGATTCGGTTGGAATTATTACTTTTTCCTACTTTGTTTAGTTTGGAGAAAAAAAAAAAAAAAAGATATGAAGTAATTAGTAGCTCTTTTAAAAAGTTAATATCCAAAAAAATCCATAAAGTGTTTCAGAAATGATAACTTTATTAAGAGAAAAGACTTTGTTGATTTACCTTTCACACCTTTTGTCTGTTCTTATTGTCTTCCTAAGTGTTGATCTGTCTCTCCACAGGTCTTCATCCTCTTAAAAAAGAAAACCAGAAGGCCTTTTCTTCTGTCGATGTGGATACAGTTTACCATTTGGTTTGAAACTATCCTAGATGCATTTGAATACCTTGGAAGAGGAGCTGTCTGTAAAGGTTAGTGTTCTCCCAACAAATCAGAAAAGGCATGACCAAAGCATGAAGGAAAGGCAGACTTTCCTGATGCAATCGCCATGTAAATAGATTAGTAATGTTTTGAATTCTTTGCCCATTTCTTCTACAACTGGTTTTAGAGCAGCTTACCAATAAAGGCTTGGGTATATATTTTAATTTTACCCTAATGTGGTTTGACTTACATGTGATTTCAGGTAGCTGGATAACTCCAAGACATTCTTTATTCAGGATATTTAACCACACTGCCACAAACTAGGGCTCTGGGAAACATAGCAGGTGTCCTAACTCTCCCAGCAGACTTTCAGCTCTATCCAAAATGCTACTGAGTGCCTTGCTGTTGAGCTACACAGACCAGAAGGTGAACTATCACTACAATGATTTGAGATGCAGAGCTGTCTGCCACAGACCACATGGTGACATTGAAAGCTCTCTGTCATGCTGTTCAGATACATGAAGCCTGGGGGTAACAGGAAATGTATTGCATTTATTTTCCTTTACACAGTTTATATGTTGATAAGGGCCTCTTTTGCTTACTCATTCATTGTTCCCTAAATAGCCATTTCAACTATTCAAAGATGAGCTGGTTCAAAGTCTAAAGAAATCACTTAAAGTCAGGCAACTGCTGTCTAAGGAAAGGTAACATCAGTGGCCTGTAAGAAGACAAGCCTAATTTCTGCATATGAGAAGCAGGTATATGGAGACCATCTTTCAAATACAGATAGGGTGAAACACTGAAGTTGTGTTCGAAGATTAGAAAATAGCACAAAGCAATTTATGTTAATTACGCAATAGGATATCGGTTCCTTGGAAAATTCTAAACACAGATTACTTCACATGCTCCTATTTCTCTCACTCTTTCACTTCAGTACTATTGAGAAATATAATGCAATAACATTAATAACATTCATTTATCCACCATTAATAACATAATGGTGGATAAACTAGACTTCTATATTTCATACACAGAGACTCATTTAAAACAGATAGTCTGAATAAAACATTTTTGTCATTATGAATGAATTAATCCACAGATGTTATGAAAAGTTTTGTTCTAATGAGAACTTTATTTTGTGAAGTTCAGGTTTGTTGTGTTTTTTATTGTTGTTGTTTTGTTTGTTTTGGTTTGTGGTATTTGTGTTTTTTTTTTTTTTAAAGAAGTAGCATTTGAGCTTGATACTGTAACTCTTTTAATACAGTCTCATATATATTTTTAAAATTTATTTTCCATTAGATGTTGCCTTTGATGTAGGAATCTTGAGTTATTTTACAGTATAAAGAAAAATATAATTGTGTTCTTTGTATTAAAATGCAAAAACTGCAGTGATATAATTTTATGGTATAAAGAAAAATATTCTTCCTGGTGAAATGGCATGTTTTTGTACATTACATGTTTATTCTGGTAAGCAAGAACTGGTTGCAGAGTTTATTTGTGACTTTTAGTAAATAATTTACTAATCCAATTAGTTCTGTACAAGCAAGACAATATTGATTCACTTTACATGATAATGTTCAGCTTAGAAAGGTCTTTTAATGACTATCCAGCATGTTTAAATGAAAATAAATTGATTGGCATACTTCTGGTTGAAGTATAATGATTGGACTTGATGATCCTAAAGGTCCCTTCCAATCTAAATGGTCCTATGATTCTATTCTGGTAATAAGGGGGGAAAAAAAAAAGAAAAAAAGAAAAAAAGAAAAAAAACCCTAACCAAACCAAAAACACAACCAGCCTAGTTCTCAGCTGTAATTTTTACTTTAAAATCATTAAAAATTGATAAATAAATGAAGATTTACAGTAGTCCTGAAGAAAAATACTTTGGGATGATCACTGATGAAAAGCTCAACATGACCCAGCGATGTGCAAATGCAGCCCAGAAAACCAACTGTACCCTGGGCTGCTAGCTCAGTCGATAGAGCATAAGACTTTTAATCTCAGGGTAGTGGGTTCGAGCCCCACGTTGGGCGCCAATAAATCTGTCACAGTTTAGGGTCAGGGCGGCCCCTTAGACCTAACAGATGCTCTCTGTTAACCCCCCTTCCTCCCCAAAGAGGAAGAGAAAAGAAATAAGGGAGAGAGATTTAGTGATTAGTTAAAGGAAACTAGAACAGCTTTAATGAAAATGATAATAATATAAAATATGTACAAATATATACAAAACCAGTATCAATCCCAACCCCCCGATAGTAATTACATCACCGTCACCACTGATGTTGTAGAGCAGGCACTGGGGGTCCCAGACCAGGCCCCACAGCAGATGGAAGCTGTGTTCAGTAGCTGGATTCTGCTACCGGATTCAGGAACATGGGATTGAAGGCAGAATGGACCGAGTCCTCCTTGGATGTTCCAAGGAAGCAGTCCAAGAGGGGAGAAGTGTGGCCAGCAGGTGGAGGGAGGTGGTTGTCCTCCTCTACTTTGCTCTCATGGGACCCCACTTGGAGTACTGTGTTCAGCTCTGGAGACCCCAACTCATGAAGGGCATGGACCTGTTAGAGCAGGTCCAGAGGAGGGCCACAAGACTGAAACACATCTCCTACAAGGATAGGCTGAGAGACCTAGGGTAGTTCAGCCTGGAAAAAAGAAGGCTTAGAGGAGACCTTACTGCAGGCTTCCGGTATCTGAAGGTGGCCTGCAAGAAAGCTGGGGAGGAGCTTTTTACAAGCTGGAAGAGTGTAGATTTAGGTTGGACATTAGGAAGATGTTCTTCACTATGCAGGTGGTGAGACACTGGAACAGGTTGCCCAGGAAAGTTCTGGATGCTCCATCACTGGAGGTATTCAAGACCAGGTTGGATAGAGCCTTGAGTAAACTGCTCTAGGGGGAGGTGTAACTATGCATGACAGGGAGGTTGGAACTAGATGATCTTTAAGGTTCCTTCCAACCCAAACCATTCTATGATTCTATGATTTAAATGTATGAGAAGGAAAAATGAATAAGAAATGATCTGAACATTAACAGCTCAGGAAGCCTTGTGTATTCACAGAATCACAGAATTGCTATGATTGGAAAAGACCTTTAAGATCATAAAGTCCAGACATTATCTACTCTACCAGGGCCACTAGTACACCATATCCTTGAGCAGCATATCTAAATGGCCTTTAATTACATCCAGGGATGGCAATTCAACCACCTCCCTGTGCAGCCTGTTCCAGTCACTGATAACCCTTTCAGTATAGAAGTTTTTCCTAATATCCAACCTAAACCTTCCCAGCACAACTTGATGCCATTTCTTCTTGTCCTGTCAGTTGTGACTTGTGAGAAGAGACAGGTCCATGCACTTCTTGTGTTGGAACCTCCTATTCCTTGTTACTTGGGAGAACAGACTGACACCTACCTCCCTGCAACCTCCTTTCAGGTAGTTGTAAAGAGTAATGAGGGCTCCTCTCATTCTCCTTTTCTTCAGATTAAACAACCCCAGCCCCCTCAGCTGTTTCTCATGAGACTTATTCTCAAGACCCTTCACCAGCTTCTTTTCCCTTTTCTGGACTTGCTCAGGCACTTCAATGCCTTTCTTATACTGTGGCACCCAAAACTGAACCCAGTACTCAAGGTGTGGCCTCACCAGTGCCGAGTACAGTCACATCTCTAGTCCTGCTGGCCACACTATTTCTGATGCAGGCCAGGATGCCGTTGGTCTTTCTGGCCAGCTGGGCACACTGCTGGCTCATGTTCAGGTGGCTGTCAATCAACATGTCCAAGTCCCTTTCTGATGAGCAGCTTTCCAGTCACTCCTCTCCAAGCCTGTAGCATTGCCCGGGGTTGCTGTGGCCCAGCTGTGGGACTCGGCGCTTGGACTTGTTGAAGCCCATACCATTGGACTCAATCCATTGATTCATCCTGTCCATGTTCCTGTGAAGAGCCTTCCTTCCCTCAAGGAGATCAACATTCCAACCTAACTTGGTGTTATCTGCAAAGTTATTAAGGGTGCTCTCAATCTCTTTCTCAAGGTCATTGATAAAGGAGTGGCCCCAGAACTGAGCCCTGGCAAACACCACTTGTGACTGGCCACCACCTGTATTTAACTCCATTCACCACCACCCTCTGGGCCCAGCCATGCAGCCCGTGTTTGATCCAGCAGAGTGTATGCCTGTCCAGGCCTAGGATGGCCATTTTTGTCATCCTAGTATCAAAGGCTTTACTGAAGTCCAGGTAAACAATATCTGCAGCCTTTCCCTCATTCATCAAGTGGGTCACCTTGTCATAGCAGGAGATGGGGTTCATTGAGCAGGACCTGTCCTTCATGAACGCAAATCACATGCTGGGCTGCATTAAAAGAAGTGTGGTCAGCAGATCAAGATAGGTGATTCTGCCACTCTACTCTGCTCTGGTGAGACCTCACCTGGAGTACTGCGTCCAGCTCTGAAGCCCTCAGCACAGGGCCTTATGGAAAGGGTCCAGAGGAGGGCCACAAAGATGATCAGGGGGCTGGAACACCTCTCCTACGAGGACAGGCTGAGTGAGCTGGGATTGTTCAGCCTGGAGAAGAGAAGGCTCCAGGGAGACCTAATAGTGACCTTCCAGTACCTGAAGGGAGC
>JAAGNO010021582.1:53457-68239 GCA_033439905.1 Ceryle rudis
GGAGGGGGGGATCCTGCCCCTCTGCTCCCAGGGCTCTGCTCTGCTCTGCTCTGGGGAGGCCCGCCTGCAGGGGGGGGGGGAGGGGGGGAGTGGTGAGCGGAGCAGAGACAGGGAGGTGGTGGGGGGGGGTAAAAAAGGGCCAGGAGTTTTTTAAATGATTTCCCCCCCCCCCCCCAAACTTTGGGTCATTTTTATGTAATTTCTTGGAACTGTGGCCAAAGGAAGGAAAATATCGCTCTAAATGCAAAAGTATCTTAAATACAGCGGTCGTAATCCACATTTGCCTATAGCTGATTAAACCCCCGGCAGCCGAGTACTGCCTATTTCTTTGGAGTATTTCCCTAATGGACGTGGCGCGTCCTTTTAACATCCCGCTTTGTATAAAGTTTGACTACAAGCCGAGAATATTTAGCGGGCAATCCTTTTCAGTTCTCCTAAGTTGCATTCTCATTAAACAAGTCGTCGCCCCCACCGTGTTTTTTAGACAATACGCTGCCTTCGAAGCTCCGCGATCGACCGTACGGCTCGCAGCTCGTTCCGCCGCCGCGCGTCTTTGGGGCGCTAACTTCACATTTAATGAAAGCTTCTGGGAGGTGCCTTTTGGGGTTGTGTTTGGGTTTTGGTAGTTTGGGGTTTGTTGGTTTTTTTTTTTTTTTTTTTTTACAGTTCTTTCTGCATAGACACCTAAAATCAAAATCATTTAAATTAAGGTCAAACTTTTAAAAGAAATTTAAAACTTGCTTCCCTTATGTGCCGCTGTCAAATACCTAAAAAGATGGATGGACTGTGGACTAGCAACTGGCTTTGGAGAACGAGATTTCCTTTTGGATTGAAACGCTTATGCAGGAAAGAACTTTGTTCCAAAGAGTCTTTTTTGGTGAGCGCGTGCGCCGTCCCTCTCAGTTTTACCAGAGTTATCCAAACACATCAGGGGAGGAAGATACCCCCAAGTGCTTACGTTTGTATCCACAGAAAATCCTACAGTGGCACACCCTACGACTTCCCAAAGGAGTTTTATGCTACAGCATATTGCCAGGAAAACTAAAAACGACACAACGAAACCCATCGCTAGCGACAGAAATTCACTGTATTTTAAGGATTAGAGTTCCCTGCGCCAAGTTTTTATAGCGGGGAAGTTTCTTCTGATGGTCATTGTTTGGTATTTTGCTGCTGAGATCGCTACCGTTGCCAGTTAGCTACAGATTATGAAGTTAGCTGGATATATCAGGGTAAAAAAAAAATAGATATTTAAGTAATTCTAAACACACCCATAAGCAACTTAACTTGTGTGAGTTGCCTGCGTGCTTAAGGTTTTCAAGATAATACTCTCTCATACGTGTAACATTAAATAATGACGGCGTGAGGAGTAAGTGTTAGCAAAAGAAATACTTCTGAGAGATGTGGGAAATGAGAAGGGATAAGAGCTGTCATTAAAATATTGTATTAAAGGCCAGGAAAAAAAAAATCTTTTAGTCTTAACTGGCATATTGCAGGAGTCCTGCATTTCCACGCTGGATGATTCCCCCTATAAATCTTATTCATTTAAACTGAATTTACACACACCATTTGTCTGTGTCTTAAAAAACAGAGAAAAAGGAGAAAAAAAAAAATCTTTTTTTCTTTTTCTTTTTTTTTTTTTTCCCCAGCTACATCTGGAGACAAACATTCCCTGGCAGGAAATTTCAGGTGTTCTCCAACACGTATCCAGACTTTCTATTTTCTATTTCTAAATATTTCTATTTTCAGGTTATTGAGGGACAAATTCTGCCAACACACATACGATCAGCTTCAGTCATTTGAACGAGCCCACTGAAGCGAGGAGGATTTACTCAAGTGAGCGACGGCAGGATCAGGCCCTTACGTGGGGAGATAAATAGATATTTAGATGTGGAAAAAAACCCAAACCCTGCTAATTATCCTTCTAATCAGAGCGGGTTTTCTAAGCTTTCTCGTGACCAGCTATGTCAGTCCATCTCTAAAATACATATTCTTCACATAAAAAGCTCTATGAAAAGCAGTTGCTCGCAAAGCTTAATAGCCACGTTTTAAAGTTTCACCTCCTCAACTGGTTTACATTAAAAAATATATACAATTTCACGCACTACCGACTTGCCAAATATTCTTTCGCAAACCCGAGCCGCTGTTTTAATTGGAATAGCAAAAAAAAAAAAAAAAGGATCTTACACCAGCAATCCTGTTTTGCTCCCGATTCGGAAAAGAGATTTTTGTCTAGACCCCTACGTAACGCGGGCGCTCCGACTGCTCCCGCGAACAGAGGCTTAACTTAAATCGTAGCCCACGCCACTCGGATTTAACGTTCTAATGCAATGACCACCAAGACCCTCCACGAGCACAAGTGAGGAAGCCAACGTATGGAGGACACTTGAAACACAAGAGCTTGCTTTTCAAGCCTCTCTTCAAAGGAGAGGGTACATTTTAAAATATGGATAAAATATGCAAAGCATGTTCAGCTACAGCTCTCCCGGTCAGCAAACATTTTCCATAGGAGATGAGGAAGTGTGTGTGTGTGGGGGGGAAATCAGCGTTATTTCTACATAGGCAAAACCTCTGCAAGTCCATAAAAGTGTCAGGAGAATTTGCTTAAAACAGCTTATAAAAATGGGAGAGAATGAGTCCCAGCCTATTATTCAATAACCATGTTTGTGAGGCATCTGCATAATCTAACCATGCATAAATTAGTATGTGTATTACAACAGTTATTTGCATAATAATAGCAAGTTAATAGATGCTTAAAGAGCACAGACCAACACCACCTTTAAATCAGACATGCCTCCAGGCACTCTGATCTGTATAGACCAAGATGCAGAAAACACTGTTCATAAAACATACGAAAACATAAAAACCACATTCAAATAATTCATTGTAGTCCCTGGACACTCCACACTTTTCCCCCCCTCTCCCAGGAAAGAATAATTGGAGCAACTACAGAATAGTTTGTTACTATGAATTTTAACATCCATCTTGCAAGAAGAATTTAAAATAAGCACCGAACCTATTTCTGGATTGGTTGTTTTGTTCAAAGCTTCCCATTTTTTCAAGTCTACAGACAAAGTAAAATGTTCCGTGGCAACGCCCTGGCCACTGAAGGTGGAAGGAGTTTTAGCACCAACTTCAAGGAAACTGAGTTAGGTCGGCGGAAAGGTAGGAAGTGTCAGTATCTAAATAAAATCCTAATATTAGGTGCTCTTAGAAGGGAGAATCCAGAGCTCCCTTAAGCATTCCACTCACATTGTATTTTTGATTTGAGAAGGTTTTAGGCCGCCGTACCATTATTCGAAATCGGAATTGAAAGTTAAAATAGAAAAAAGGAGCAGATACACCACCCTGCTTCAAAAGCACTGTCGTGCCTACTGGATTATATTTTCATCCCGTAACAAAACAATCATTAACATCATCATAATTTTTATTGTCTCCAGAGAAAGAAAATCTAAAGAGTTTGGAGAAGAGGGAAAATAAATAAATAAATAAAAATCAATAGAGACTTCTAAATGACTCCTTCCAGATACCACTTTTCAATTTAACAGGACAGATTTATTTGTATGTGGCTCAAATGTTCACAATTGCTCTCTGCACCTTCATACATAGGAATGAATGTCACAGTGGCAAACAGCAGTAATGAACAATCTTACCTGAGGATATGGAAACCTCCCAAGAGCAAGCTGGGAAAGGAAATAATATTTGTCTAGTTATATAGATTTGCATGGAGGGCACATTTTCTTAAAGAGAGAAAAGTACTCAACTCTTACTATTGTAGAAATTGGAAAATGTCAGCAGAAGTCATTCGGAAAACACACAAAGAGCTGTATTTAGAATGGAGCCGTTCACAACAATTACCCCACGTTCACAACAATTACCCCTCCTCCTGCCTTTCTCAACGTTCCTCTGTTTCTCAAGCTCTTTTGTCTGTACCCGTTTGATGCCCAAGTTCCTGAGGACTCTCTAAATTAAACCAGTTCAGCCTCAGTAGCGAGGCCAACGACACTGACCTTTGCTGATAATTATCTGCAGTGAACAGGTATTGTAGAGCAGGCACTGAACTCCCAAAGTCCTTCCTTAACTGGCTCAGGGTAAAATCTGGGTTATACAGCTGAGGTTTGCGCCTTATCGGTGTCAAACCCAGCCAGGAATCCACGGAGAGGGATCTGGAGAGACCACAGCACCCGCAAAATGACACTCGGTCCTTTCTTCAGATCTGCTTTCAGCTGCACGCGGTATCGACTGGATTTGTTGCCGACGATGGTTTTTTACGTCAACTGGTGCGTGCTGGTCTCAGTCTCAGACCCACCACCACCACCACCGTTGCCGTAAGGCCATATAGCTAATCAATATTCCATGATAAACCCCTTGTACAAGACTTTAGGTTTTCCCACTTGGTAATCTTGCAGACAACTCCAGAAAAATACAACTAGTTGAAGTTATTTTGTCCACTATTCAGTGAAGGACAAGGGTTGGGTTTTTTCTTCCTCCGAAAGGACATTCAGAGCAGCTCTGTTCTGAGCTGCTTTCTGGAGGAACCCTCCTCCCTCCACACTTTACAGGGGAGCCATAGTAAAACAAACCTGTTAGCCTTCCTGAATCCTCCCTTTATCACCTTCAGAAGGTCTCCCAAAAAGGTTACGCATGCACTGCTATCACCATGTTTATCTGCGCGATAAACTCCATCTATTCACATCAGACCAGTGCTGAAGGTCTAAGCCATTGTGTCATTCACTGCTAAAGCTGAACCACACCTCAGTGCGGGGTGAAAGCTCTTTCACAGCACCTGCCATGCATATTCGAGCTCCTGTGATGAAATTTCAGCCCGGCTGGCAGCACAAAACTATCCAAAGTATGAGCAAGACATAGACAGAACTGTAGCAAGGGGGAGGGATGGTGGGGCAAAGCCCAGTAGACATAGTCGAACCTCACCAGTGCAGGAAAAAGGTCGTGAGAAGGTAGTAAGAAGAAGCTGACAGCATGAGTGGAAGTAACCAGAAAACTGCAGAGATGGAGTTTGCAACTCCAGCCTAGTACCGTACTGGCCATTGGGCTGCGAGCCTTAGCAATCACAGTAAACTTCTTCCAGATCCTCAGAGGAAAGACTTTGGAAAAGCAGAGCAGGCTTTGAAGCATCTGTGTAAGAGACACCCAAGAGAAATCCAAGGAGAGAAAACCTTTTTTTTTTTTGGTGACTACTCTTAACGGGAGCTTTTGGAATATTGAGATAGTATTTGTCCTAAAAAAGTCTACAGACATTATCGAGCGGGTTCTAAAGGGGCTACTCAGTTTGTACAATATCTCTGCACACTTACTGCAGACACATCCCAGTTACAAGAACTACCTACTTGCATTTCCATGCCTCTCTGAGAAACCACCCCCGTCTTTCCCAAAGATGTCATCAAGGGGAGCTTGGGTAACGACTGAGGAGGAGCCGTTACACTCTGATCTATCAGTATGGTGTTGGCCAAGGCCTCCCGGGAGCAACAACACACAGTTTTCTTTCTGAGGTGTTTCTATTGTGCCACTCATCTCTCTGAAAGCTGTGATCTGCTCGTAGACTTCCATCTGGCTTCTCTCTGCAGCCAAGTCCATCCTCATAAGAAGCCAACCTGAGCTAAGCGGGCTTGATTGCCACCCTTTCTATCTCTTGTCTCTGGTTCAGAGCCTCTCCCAGCTCAGTGTGTCACTCCAGTGGCTCTTCGGTGGCAAGCTCTGAAATAACAGTGCTCAATAGTTCAGTGAAGACACTGCGTTTTCTGTTAAGCTCGGTTTTAAGGACCAGGAGCTACTAAAACACACCCTTTTTCACTTTCCTCTTCTTTTGGGAGGACCCTCCTCAACTTCCAACAAGCTGCTCAAGAGCCCAAGAAGCGCTGCGGCTGTGAGAGCCTAGAAATAAACCTATAAATGCCAAATGCCTTTCCACGAACGGAAGGAAAGGAAATCTTCATTCTTCCAATGCCTACTGACTTAAGAAAGCTCATTACAACAGCTACAGACTTGTAGGAACCTTATCATTATCCCACTGCAGAACAAGCAACAAGCGATGGGAGAAAACGGCCTCAAGTTACACCAGGGGAGGTTTAGGTTGGACATTAGGGGGGAATTTTTTCACAGAAAGGGTTGTTGAGCCCTGGAACAGGCTGCCCAGGGAAGCGGTTGAATCACCATCGCTGGACGTGTAGATACAGTGCTGAGGGACATGGTTTAGCAGTGGACATGTAGAATAGGGATAATCTTGGACTCGATGACCTTGAAGGTCTTTTCCAACCTAGATGTTTCTATGATTCTAAGAAGATGACAATGGCTAAATGCACAGGGCATCAATCTGCAGATATTTAAGCAGAAAAATGACCACTGCCTCAGCGATGCTACAAACTAAGCATTTCCATTCTCACTGATGATTCTTCTCCCTGACCACCACACGCCTCAGCAGGGGCTCTCAAGGGCAGCAGCATAATTGGGGAAAAAGCTGGTTTCTGCCAGATACGAGCACAAGGTGTACAAATGAGCTTCGAAGACTCTGAAAAGCATCGGGAACAAATTCTTTAGGGGTTGTTAAAACCCCCCAGGTTTCTCAGCAAAGCTGCTCCTCGCCTGAGAACTACGAAGCGACAGAGACACAGACAGATCACGTGCCGGTTCTGCATCCATCCCCCTAAACCATCACTCAATTCAGCTAGTCTGAGTTGTTTCTTCCCCGCAAGATTGTCAAGGTATTATAAATTAAGAAACTTAGCAAAGAGTATGTAATCTTCCCTGAAATAGCCTGCAGATATGTCACTGTACTAAATGTGTTTCAGATTTAATGAAGCTTTAATGTCCTTTTTAATTTTGCCTGTTTCTATATCACCAGGGGTCGAGCGAGGCAATCAGCACTCAAGAGGGTGGTTTGGTTTAAAACTAGGAAAAAACTCATTTGCTTATGAGTTGCACTGTATTTTCTTAATTAAATTTACTAAGTAAAATGGTTTAAGTTCAGCCAACCAATGACCTCTGTGTGTAGATTTAGATTTATAAAGAGCATCACACTTACAAGAAAAAAACCCAAAAAACCCAAACAAAAGGAAAACAACCCCAAAACCAAGCAGATTAGAACTTCACTAAAGGAATTTTCATAGTCCCCATCATCTGTCTCAAGGAAGTCACGTCAATGCAGCACAAGCCCCAGAGCAGGACACACACACAGCTCCAAACTCCCAAACTAACGCACTATCAAAAACTTATCTCCTCTGCAGTTACACGATGTAACTCGGGAACCTGCAATTTTGTTTTTCAGGCTTTATAATAAAAATACTTCATTTCCATTCACACCAGTTAGGTTCAGGAACTGATCAGTATTTTACGTAGCTCTGGATATTAAGGAGGGGAGAAGGGAATACTTAAATTTCGAGGAGCTGGTTCTCATTTCCCTACAGATACCTTCCCACTAGAGAAGAACTGTAAAAAACATCAATTTAAATAGGGCCAGAGAGTTGCAATGCCAGCATGGTATGGAAATATAAGTGAGAACCAGACCACAATCAGCAAGAAATACGTCACAGTAACACTTTCCTACACCATTTTGCTTTAGGGCAACATATCCATGTAGGGTTTTTTTATGGGGGGTGATGGGGTGTGTGGGTTTTTTCTTCTTTCTTAGACATAGGAGACCACCAGAGCACTTAAAACGCTCATCTGCTGGCGTTCAGTGAGGTTGTGTCCTGAAAAATGATGTGCAAAGTACCCGATAGGAGCCTTCCCCCAGGTTTGGACTGAATGT
Organism: Ceryle rudis; assembly: GCA_033439905.1. Lineage (NCBI taxonomy): Eukaryota > Metazoa > Chordata > Aves > Coraciiformes > Cerylidae > Ceryle > Ceryle rudis. The sequence goes on from JAAGNO010021582.1 coordinate 61,220, forward strand.
ACAGGGAGTGGGGTCACTATCAGATTTTAAAGCAGTATCTGATAAACAGAGAAATAATCCCAGATTATTAAATAACAGGCAGAGGTACGGGGTGTGAGTGTGTGCTGATTTTTATCAAGTTGTATCTAAAAATCAATAAGGGAAAGCAAAAAGAATGGGGCAGGCAGCTTCGGTAGGGACTCGAACCTCTTCTCAAATACAAACATTTAATGCGCGGAGAAGTGAACCCCGAGTTCAAGTGACCCGTAGAAATAACGTAATTAACAATTGTGGAACTGAAAACAGAAATCCTCACTAACAAACTGCTTTCTCTACATCGCTCTTTCCTTTCCTGCCTGTACATTGTTAATAAAAATTACAAGAGCAACTCGGTCCGTACCCTGTTCAGAAAGCGACCGAGGGAAGGAAGTTCAGACCATATTTTTAGGACACTCGGGCAATAAAGTCTCCCACTTAGATTATTGTCTACGTTGTGCAAGTTGTTTTTTAATTTACAGTTATACCGAAAAGCACGGGATGTTTTTATTCTTAATTTAGACACATTCCATGTTTCTCAGCATAACTGCAAATTGAAAATAAGCACTTACAATATCGCTAGTGATCTAGCCGAAGGAGGACTTTATAGTCTGAAATGTTCTAAAATTTGTTCTTAATTACCTCGTGCACATTTTACACAATTAAATTTCCATCTAAGGATTTTGCATTTAGATTGTGCACCGCAGTTAAACCCTCATTTTACGGAAAAGCAGCCGCCACTTCGGAACATTCAGACACAGGAAACTTTAAAAATCAGACTTAACTACTGGATAACATAAAATTCCCTCAGTGAAATTTCATTCCAAGACCAATTTATACATTCCCAGATAGATGGCTTAAAAATCACCTGAAACTCTGCAGGGTATGGACCTTAATAAATATTAAATACCTCAAAAACTACTCGAAGACTCTTCTTTCCTTCTAATATCAATTTCGCTGTCCTCTTATTGCACAGTTAAGGGAAAGAAGGGAAAAAAAAAAAAAAAAAGGAATCCGAAAGGATATAACAGCAATTTACCAGCATTAAAGTGCTTCTGAGGTTAAACTGACAACAAAGAAGAGCAGAAACACAAAGCATCTTGAAGTAGGGTTTCAATTAAATGTGCAGGATTTAGTAATGCAGGACGAAAAAAAGAGTTACAAATTAATTTAATCTTCTGCCTATAGTTTGCAGCTGCACTCCAAAGTGTCTGGGGCTTAAGAACAAAGCCTTGAAAGGCCTCAGAGTGAGGAAAGCTTCAATTTTTAATGTATAACGCCATTAGCTGATAACTTGTGGAATCTGCGACCCCTGCGGAGGGGCATAAGCACGGGTAACAGAGACTGATGAAGTGACATATTTGTTCATGTCTAGGCCTATGAGGAAGAAGGTTATTACTAATACCATCAGGCCCAACAGAAATATGCCCTAATAACCTTTGGGACATTCCTTAGCTTGAGCAGATGAGTTGGAGCTCTCTCTACATAAAATATATTAAAAATCAAAGCCTAATTCACCTTAATTAAAGATAATTAGTTTCGCTTTGGCTTCTTTTAAATATGAACTATAGTAAATGCATTCGCAAACGAAAAGGCCGCGGACTATCATGATTAAATTGCACATTTCCTCCTCGCCACAAATCCCTTCTATTACCAGGCTTTTACTGCTCCGTCTTCAAAGGTGTTGCTCAGAATAGCGGCTCCTTTTCTAAAGGGAAAAAGGGGGGACACGGATGGGCCTTTCAGGGCCGATCCATTGAAATCGTCAGGTGCAAAATTCGCACAAATGGTCCGTAAAGATTCACGAGACCACTTGTTTGAGCTTTCTGGTTATTTGTTTGCTGGCTTTGGATTCGATAGCTACAGGAAAAATAAATAAATGTTCCGATCTGGTTGCGCTGGTGGAAACGCAGCTCGGCTTCAGCTGTTCTCCATCTCCACTGGTGCGAGGGTTCACCTACCATGACAAACCGATTAAGTAACGGGGAAAAGCAGCCTGGGCTCGGGAATATGTCTAAATCATTGACTTTTAAAAAGTAGAAACAGCAACACCACGCAGTACCAGGAAAGAGAACATTAATCTACATTACACAACCCTACAGATTACAAATACACACGTTATCCCTTAATTGTCTACTCATCTATCCACTCAGGTAGAGAAGCGTATTATTTATTTCGCCGCCGCGCAGCCGGCCCGCAGCGGCCTAAGAGCAATTGCTGAGGAACATGATACATTGAGGTCTCAACCCGCGCAAACTGTACCTAAACTTACACTTTATTGCAGCTTAGTTCACAATCTTCACCTAATATAGGGTTACATCCCAGCGCAGCAAGCGGATAAATCATCCCGGAATATTACTCTGGCTAAGTTTAGCTGTGAGTGGAGCATATGTGCTTCCGAGTCACTGAAGCAAAGGCCCATAAAATACACTAATTACTGGAAGTTATGGTCACTGAGTGATTGATAGCGCTCTGCGAGGCAACTTCCCCGTTCTCAGCTATTCTGACGGGCTCTCCCCCACCACACAGCAATTATTAATTCATGACCCAACCCTCAGGCACTGGTACCTTTACTTCTAATTCCGCTACCACAAAGATCGTGGAGTAGCTGGACATTGTCTGTCTTCAGGCCGGTGGCCGCCGAAGATGGCAGAGGAGGAAAGGGAGATAACGGCTTCTGCTTGGAAAAATTGCTTGAAATAGCTCAAGGGATAAAAATTTAATATAAATCTAGGCCAGTTTTTTCCTAAGAACAAGTTTCTGAGGCATTATTCTGTACAGAGTGATTAAAACTACAGAAATACTCTGCACAGGGACAATTTGAGTTATTGAGCAAAATTCAGCGTGTGCTACAAGCAAAGCCTGCAAGGATGTGGCCATGCAAGTCACAAACGTCACACTACCTACAGTCCTTAAAAATACAGAGGAACGGGATGAGGCTCAGGGCAAAAAACCCCCACTTTTTAATTCCTTGTTTTCTTCAATCCTAACTGAAAGAGACATTACTAAAGCATCACACCTCCGCAGTTATCAGTGGGCCAAGCTGCCAGGCCCAGGGGTTCAAGGCCCGAGTCTGTTCTCAGCCATACATCATGAAAGCTGAGTAAGGCCAGGAAAGAAACACAGAATCATAGAACTGGTTTGGGTGGAAAAGGCCTTTATGATCAGTGACTCCAACTGTTAACTTAGCCCTGTCAAACCATCACTAAAAGTGTGTCCCTCAACACCACAGCTCCACGGGGGGCTTGGAAACCCCTCCAGGGATCACGGGGACTCCACTGCTGCCCTGGACAGCCTGGGACAGCCCTGGACAGCCCTTTCCATGAAGAAATTGCTCCTCAGGTCCAACCTTTTTACCTTAAACTCATCTTCTAATGGGATATCTTAATTAAAATTCCTCTTGCCTCTACTCAGTGTAGCTTTTGCACCATAGGTGACTGCATGGTCACCTTCTAGTAGTCACAGAGATACTCAAGAGTCATCCCATCACGATTGCACCCCTTTCTGGAAAACCTTCACCAAGTCTACAGTGCTACTACAGAACATATTCTGTACCATCAAGCTTTGGGTCTCAGAATTCCCCACCACATCTGTCTACCTGTTGTTTGGGTAAGGGTCTAAAAGTGATGGAGGACCAACCATAACGTCCACACTTTAAGTAAAATCCTGCAGAAGATGAAATCGTGGTCTGCAGAGCTTCCTGCAGGTCAGCTCACCACCTTGATCTTGAACCACGATCACTTCAATGCTGATGATATGTCACTGATCACATGTTTTAGACTCCTTAGAAAGATTCCTTCTGAAACCTCCTGCCCTTGACCAGATTACACATACGCGAGTCTTTACATCAGTTTTATGCAGTTAAACATCCTAAAAGACTGACGTGCTTTACAGGAATCATCTTAAAGCAAAGCTTCTTCTCTTGTAGCACCCTCTTCAAACCCTCCTTGCCTTTGTGGTCTGAGTGAGCTCTTCTGTGCTCCCAGCCCAAGGGTGCTGATCTAAGACTCCACAGCACTGACATTGGACGGAATGAGTGATAACCCCTCTGAGGAGACATGTACGTGTGCCTGAAACACATGATGTAAGGCACGTTTATACTGGTGTTCCTGTGTGTGGGAATGCACACAACTGAAACAAAGCTTAAACCAACTAGCAACCCTTGAAAGCTCTTGCAAATATACAGATAACACAGAACTCTGGTGACTGAAGACCAAAGCTCTCATTCTGGGAATTTTAAGAACTTGTTTCTAACATTAAAACTGATAGCGAAACTCCTTTTCCCTGAGGACAGAGTACTGATAATCTTTGCAAGAAAAGTGTACTTTAAAAGGAGGCCTGAAACGCAGGAAAGGAGCTGTTTTTCCCTCAGCAGAAGACAGTGAAAAGTAGAGACTAGGATGTGATACAAAAGGAGGTGCAAAAAGATATCATCAGCCAAGCCCATGAGCTCATATTCTACCTCCAAAATATACTTGGTTTGTGGCATATGCAAATCACTTTAATTCACCACATTTCAATATAATATTTATATAAATACCATACCAATTCTATCTGTAGATAAAATGAGCCCTGGATCTTCTGGCAAAGATCTACAAACCTACATTTGCCTCAACAAACAGCTCAGATTCCAAGTCCATTTCAATCCCTTCCCAACACTTCTGTCTCCTCGCCTTCCATCTCCTCATGACATGTAGGAGACTCTGCTCCTCAATATCACTCGCAAAGCGTGCCAACACTCCTCAGCAGGCAGCTTTGAGGCGGTAAAATCCAGAAGACCAAGAAGCAACCTGCCGTGGAAGCAGGAGGTCCTGAGAACACACCAGCCCTACAGAGCCCCACCAAAGCTCTTCCTCAACCATCTTCTCCACCCATGGCAGAGGGGTTGGAACTAGATGATCTTTAAGGTCCCTTCCAGCCTCCAGGGATGGGGTCTTCACCACCTCCCTGGGCAACCTGTTCCAGTGTTCCACCAACATGAGAGTAAAGAACTTCTTGTCTAAATCTACCCTTCCCCAGTTTAATACCACTGTCCCTCATCCTATTGCTACACACCCTTGTAGAGAGCCCCTCCCCAGCTTTCTTGTAGGCCCCGATGCTTTTCATGCTAACTTTTCGGTGGCAGTTTCTCTTAACCTTCAGAAGTGACGGTTCAGTTTCTCATAGCTTCGCAGCGAAGGAATTCAAGACATCTTAGAGGCTCAGAAGAACATTCGAGAAAACCAGAAGATTTACGTAGCTGCTATTTTATTTTATGCTACAGCAGAGCAGCCCTTGCTAGCTCGGTCCCACACGCCACTTCTTTTATATTAAGACGCTATAACTGAAGTCATAGGGGTTGGAGTACGACACCACTAAATGGAGATGACTTTAAAAATCCTACAGCGAACGCCAACTTCCCTTTTTAACAGTTCCATCAGCAAGAGCCTGGGTGTCTCCACTACCAATCCCCATGTCAATACAGTGTTACTTTAATGACAGTGACCTTGTGTGGCTCTTCGAGCAGCTTCTTCACCTTTTTTGAGACAGTTTTCTAAGCCACTGTCCTTGCTTTCATCATTTAACACATCACTCAAACCACTTCAATAAAACAGCGATCATGTTGAAGAGGGGTCTCGGAGGACCAGATGACATACCAATTAACAAAGCGTGCAGAACCAAATTGGTTTCTGTACGTCTGGTTCAGAAGACGCTCGTGGAAAGCGAGAAAGGAGAAAAAAAGAAAATAGAACTTAAGAAGGTTTCAAAGAGGAGAGCAAATGCAAATTAAAGGAGTTTTCCTAATGTTGGCTAATATCATGTGGAATTCACCCTTCAATTTGAATCCACGACCACTTTGTTGGCTACATTCCTTTACCGTGCGCGCTGAGTACCTTCTGTGTGTCTCCCCACATCGCAAGGGCTCTCCAGCATCACAAACCATTAAAATACTCAGTAAAGCAAATGAAGAGACCTGCATCCCCTGTGACACGTTCCACTATGTCATTATTGTAATTCAGAGTCAGCTCCAGTCAGATGCTGGAAAAGATTTACAAGATCTGAAGGCAATGATTCAGCATGAAGTATCTTCATTTTGGTTAACATTGATTTGGCAAGGAATTTATTGTGTGAAAGAGTAACAATAATCGTCTCTGTTAACTTTCCAGCTCTAAAATGTGAATAACTGCCCAGACTGGGCATTGGCTTGAATGAACTGTTCTTACAGGATGAAACAACAGCTCCATGCAGACAGGAGTTCTTTTGTGGGACTGGCCTTGAGTTGAAGAAGTCTTCTGAGAGCTTATTGCTCGAGATGTCAAGGCTACAAGGGTTTCTGACTGTAGCTCACTTGTTTGTCTCCAGCCTAGGCCAGCGTGAAGAAGGCTACGTTAACGTACCCTTAGGTCTCCACCAGACCAGAGCTACCTGTCCCTTCTTCCAGACCACACCAGATCTGACTTTACCGGTCAAGACGTTATCATAACACAGGCATTTCTACTCAACTTGCACATCCTCGGTTATCCCTCCTATAAACACTCATCCAGTGTTAGAAAGTGATTGCAAATTATGTTTCTTAAAACATCCAGTGACCCATTCACTGATGAAAATAACCTCTTTCCTGAATCGGAGCTGACCTTGTTCTGACTAAACCTGCAGAAAGCGTGGCCTCTCCTGAACCACTGCATTTACGATCACGTTCTCTTTGAACCACTTCATTTGGAGCAGACTTTCTCCTGCTTGAAACAACGGTTGTGAGAAACCTTTCTAAAAGCCCTTGTGAACACTGACATTCGAACACTGTGTTTAATCTCACAGGGAGAGACTCACAGCATTGTGCAAATGTTCCTGTGAAGATCTTGCAAGGTCATTAACCAGTTCAAACCATCAATCTGCAGAATGCTATTTAAACCCTAAGAACAGCCCACTCTGTCCTGGCCTGTGAAGATGCAACACAGAAATACCATCATCTTCATAGAATCACAGAATCATTTGGGTTGGAAAAGACCTTGAAGAAGATGGAGTCCA
>JAAGNO010021582.1:96914-108652 GCA_033439905.1 Ceryle rudis
AGGGGTTTCCAAGCCCCCCGTGGAGCTGTGGTGCTGAGGGCCAGGGGTCAGCGGTGCCCTGGCAGTGCTGGGGGAACAGTTGGACTCCCTGAGCTGAAAGGGCTCTTCCAATCAAAACAGTTCTATGAAATGGTGCCTCACAGGTAGAGCTTGAGAAGGATACTGGGCAAGAGGAGCTTTTTTTTTCCCTAAATTTAAATGACTCTGGTGGTGGGCCTCTGGGAAGCAGCAAGAGGCTCCAAGCCCTCCTGGACTTCCTCCTTATCGAGATCCTGCCTAAAATAAGAGCAATTTTGAAATCACTTAGCACATTTACAACGGATGTGAGCTCAACATACCCAACGTTTAAGGTAAAAAGGGTTAATTTTTACAAGAGGAATACCTGAGCATATTTCCTCTGCTCTCCACTACACCTCCAGGACAAATAAGGATGAGTTGTCAAGTTAAATACAAGCAGTCAAGTGACTGAATTATAATTTACTCTGTGCTCAATTTAAATTAGTGTGAGGCTATTAAAATATACAGTATAAATACGGCAATTCATCACAAGCTGTCATGGATGACTTCATCTATTTGCTGGAGTGGCATATGTTCCACTGAAGGGAATGAGAGCAAAATCACAGGTCAAATTAAGCTGCTATTCTGTTTTAATTCACTTATTTAATCTGTGGCGACATAATTGTCTTTTACAGTATGTACAACTCAAAGGAAATTTGGGAGTATTATAGTCAGTATACAAATGATTAATCAAATGGTCCATTTAAATGCTAGCTTAAGAGCAGGAGAAACTAAAAGCAGTTGACGAACGGCAAGCAGCCTGTGCACACTCCAATTTTTCACTCAGATTTTGCCCTCTAATTAGAAAAAACCTCTGAAAAAAAAAAAAAGTCTATTAAATCCTCCACACATTTTCTAGCTGTGGAGTTTACATAAACTACGTTATGGGTATTAGCACTGGTTTGTTTTCCCGTTCAACATTTTTTGCAGCATCACCTTTTAGCTGCAAGCATTTTAATCAACAGGTTTTCAGAAAGTTATTTTGCCCCGTCATCAAAATAAAGCCCCCAAAACGCAGAACTCCACTTTCACAGACCCATCCCGTGATGCTCCTATGAGCTGGTAACTCTCGACACACGTGGTGATCACGTCAAGACGCTGGCACGACCATCCTCTTTCTATTGCTCGTTACGCTGAGCTGGAGATGTCTTGGGTTAATTTTCTTAACTCAGCAAAGCAGCACGACCAGTGTCGTAGCAGGTTTCCTGACCTCCAGCTTGCAATCACGTTATTTTAATCTAAACCAACACGCCCGCGTTGATGTAACGCTACAAAATTAAGAGTGGCAGGACCACCGTAAGCAGCATCTACAAGAGAACCCAGCTTCCCAAATCTTCAGGATGCTCATTATCCACAAGAACTACCCCAAGCTCTTGGACTCAAAGGGGAACGAGGAGGTGAAACTGCTGGGGGAAAAGGCTTTTCGCCACGGGGAGGTGATTTCAATTAACCTTGCAAAGAGCGAACTCATTTCCCCTCCTGCCAGGGGGATTTTTTTCGTGCTCCACCTCCTCTCCAGGCAGCTTCCGAGGGGCAGCACGAGGCTGGAGGGCAGCGATGCCAACCCCGAGCAGGGCTGGCACCAACGATGCTCTCCAGAGAGCTTGAAAAAGGATTTGAAGAAGCAAATCCAGGGAAAAGCAGCATCCTCACGCAACCCCAGATTGTAGGGAAAGATTTTTTTAGCTCCACATCAAAAGTTTCAATAAAAAAGTCATTTTTAATATTTAATTTTCTGTTCTTTTGTCCTTATTACATCTGGGAGAATTCCTCTCTGTCTTGAACTGCTCATGGCAGGTTTAGGAATGATGGATACTGCTTGAAAGGACTTCAAAAACTTTTTCAAGTGATGCCTGTATTCCACATAATGAGAAGTTATTTGGATGTTATTTCGATTTCTGTATTTTCCACAGGTAAAGAATCATCTCAAATCCAGTATTAAGCATTCCTCCTGGCGGGGGGGTGAAGGGATTTATTTACGTGATCCTCCAGAAAGATGAAACCTGGGCAGAACCTCCTTCTAGTAAATGATATCTGACTGGAACCACAAGAAAATGTGAGTCCAGACCTAAGAGTTACCCACAGACATAAATATCACCCGGTAAATCTAAATGCTTCATTTGAAGTCTTACCATCATCTACTATCTTTAAATTCCATTTCACACCAGTTCTGCTTGCAGCCACCAGTTTCCATCCCTCCTCCTCTTGCCCTCCTCTCCCACCCCCAAATTCTTTCAGCTTAACTCAGTTACACTCGTATTTAATGATTAAATAAAAACGGGAGGGGGGGGAACCAAACAAAAAAACTCAAGACACCCCCCCCATTTTACAGTTTTCATATTACTCAAAAATTACATATTTAAAATATCCCTTTTTTTTAGATTGCAAACTAAAAGATCTTCTAAAAATACACCTTTTTTTTTTTTTTAAGAACCCAAACTGAGTGATCTTTTTAAAATATATGTGGGTCGGGTTTTTTTCTGTGGGGTTTTTTTTTGGTTTGGTTTTGGGTTTTTTTTTGTGTGCGGTTTTTTGTTTGGTTTTTTTTTTTGTTTGTTTGGGGGTTTTTTCTTTTTTTTTTTTGTTTGTCTGGGGCTTTTCTGTTTGGTTTGTTTTGTTTTTCCTCCCAAACTATTAACTGAAGTTGTAGGAATACAAGAAATAATCTATTCTCCCAATCACTCTAGTGTTGCAAGTTTTCACAAAATTGCCAAATTAAAAAAAAAAAAAGTTTGACAGATTAAAAACAGGTCACATTTTGGGTTTTTTTCTGTAGATAAACTGCACTCAAATTATAATTTAACCGAACAAATTCCATAACATACTGTTGGCAGAGCTGCGCTATGCAGTTTTAAGTGAACTTCAGAGAAGATTGGTTTTTATCTGACCAGGTAACACTACAGGGCACAGCTTCACTCCAAAGAATGTTAACAAGAAAAATTAAAAGAGCCAAATCGGTTGAATTAATACTTTTAAATAAATAAATCAGCAACCAGAGAGGGGGACATTAAAATGAATAACCCTGTTAAAGCCACAAAATCTCTTCCTAGGAACAGAAAGTATTGTCCCGAAGCAAACAGGGAAATGCTCTTTATTTAAAAATGAGGTCGCAGAGCCCACTGAAGAGCGTGCCCTTGGGGACAGTTTGGCATCAGCAGAGAATGGTACAGGCTGAAACCCTGCGACCTTTCCGTCCCCAGGGCTCGGGATGGGGAAGCAGCATCTCCACCAGTCACCGGAGAGGCACAAACCACAACTGTGCCCGGACACATCCGCGTCCCACCCCCCCGGGAAGATGCAGTGGTACCTACACACAGTGCCAATTGATTCCCAGTGGGGAAAACCTGGATCCTGGGAACTCGGTGGGAATTACAGCATTTCTGGGCTGGAGTTTTTCTGCATAAACAATGTGGACTTTGATGCAGTAGAACAAATTGAGCGCTAACAATCGGAGGGAGGGGAAGGAAACCAAGGTCAAGAAAGAATGGAGAGAAAGAGAGAAAGAAAATTACTGTAATATCTTACCTTTACTGCCAGTATTTTTCCACTGGGGACGTGATATGCCCTGCGTGAGGGGAAAAAAATTAAATAACTTGAGCTCACATAAAATTACTTCTATACATATGTGCAACATGTGTACGCTAATTTCACAGAAAAATGACTTGGAGCTAATAGGTTTTACGTTAAACCAATTTTATGTAGCATTTCTGGAGAAAGACTGATGAAAACAATTGATCACAAGCCTATAGTTACAACCCAACCATTTAACAGGGTTTTACATCCGCGGGTTGCCTACAAAAGCTGCACGTTGGGGACTTTTGGACAGGGGAAAAAGGCAAATTTCTAAGTATGGATTTATGGACTTTCGCATTTTCTTGCAACGAAATAAAATTCCGATAGATCTATTATACAAGATCTTCACCTAAAACAAGGCTGATCACCCAAGTTTGCCAGGTAGGACGGTGAGATACGCAGCTATAGCCATTAAAATGAAGTAAAACATCTAATGACTGAGTCTTCATCAGAACCTAAGGACCCACAGAAAGTATCTGTGGAATGAACACTCAGCATTTGCATTAAAGATCAACGTGTGCATCTGAAGTTAGAAAGCATTATTGTTAGTGCTCAACAGGTACCCCAATTAATTCTCCGCAGTATTTCAAAAGCAGTTTCTCTTCCTTTCTAAAGCCAAACATTGATAACTGGCTATTTAACAATGACCTGCATATTCCTAACCATGAACTTGTAAAAAAACCCCAAAAGGTGTGTGTGTGTGTTTGGGGGGGGGAATAAAAATAAAGTTTACTAAAAATCCGCTGTAATTTTTGCATAAAAACAAAACCATTAAAGCTTTTCCTCTTCACTGGTTTTATTGGCTCATACTGATTTATGACACTATGCACAGTAATGTCACAGACGTGGCACTAACTTTAAAGAACTGTAATATTTTACCACTACATACCTCTAGCAATTATTACTGATAAAGAAATAATAGGTGGGTTTGAGGTTTTGGGGTTTGGTTTTTTTTTTTTGCATGGAAAATAATACGTAGGACAGGGACGAGCCTGTTGTTTAATCTCACTTATAACCCTGAGCGCTCAAGGTAATTCCTGTTAATAGCTCAGAAGTTTCTAAAAACTTCATTTAATAACTCAGGGATAAACATTTCTGTAACCAAGCATTAGCTCTGGGGAACAAGACCGGTTTTAAAAGGCACACCAGTGAAATAATAATACAAAAATAATCATAGGAAGAAAAAGAAAAAAAAAAATCAGAGTTATTTAATACCAGTACGACACGCAAAAGAAAAAAAAAAAAGAAGCCAGAGCTCTGACAGACTGGGAGCCGAATGTACAATCGATGAATCGTACGGAGTCAATGAACTCTGCTGTAACTATGGATGAACCAACAGTGGCAAAACGTTACGGCCTTAAGATCAGCAGAAATGATAAGAAAATGAACAGGTTGAGATAGGATGCTTAGCGTCTGTTAGCTTAATATGTACTGTGCCGGACAGTTTGGCAACTTAATTAGCTTGTCAAGAAAGCTGATCTTTTTTCCATAAGAGAGATCTCCTGTTTCCAAGTGAATTAAAAGGGAAGACTTGATTATTTAATTATGATGCACGCTAATTCATCCGTGGAAGTATGGGTTAAATTTCCAGCAGAGGGCAGATACCTGGTTTGGTTTACAGAGCACTGACAGTACCAATTTAACATTTAATTATCGCTGAGAATTGGATCACAAAGGAGATACCATGCCCATGGGTACGGCGTGTCCAGTGGCTTCGCTACCTGGGAGGAAAGGAATTTGTTTACTCCGGGCTGATCCAGGCATCTCGATTGTCCTGACCTTCCCTCAACACAATAACTGTAAAGTGATTAATGAAGTTTGAATAGGAGCTTTGGTTACACCAAAAGACAACCGTACACCTCTGTAGTGTTTTAATTAACAGCTAACACTTCAAATTAGTCTGTAGTTGCTACAGTAATTACCCGTTCCAATGAGTGTGTAGGGAAAACGTTTTTGTTAAGATATTATGTAGACCTGTAAGCTGGAATTGATCATTTTGGTTACAGTCAGCACAGCTAAAGCCCGAAGATTTACTACCTTCATGCAGCTTCAGAAGGATGCACTAAAAAGAAAGAAATAAATACAAAAATAAAATCCCACAGAATCAAGTGCACGGCCTGAAGAAAAACCTCCTTTTTGTGCACGCTGCACCCGCCAGTCAGTCTGTGGATGGCTACGAGGAGATGAAACCGGTGCTCATCCCCTACAAATGATGTGAAGTCTCGTCTCGAGGGGCAACCCTCGCAGATTTCAGTGTCACCTCTAAAAGTAAGTAAACAAACTCATCACCGCAGAACCGCATCGTTAGGCGAAGGGAAGTAGCAAAATGCAAAAGGTTCCTCAGCAACGCTGCACATTCCAGTGAACACACGCTTAAAAATCTTCCAGGATGGAATGCAAATGATGTCGCTTAATAAACAGTAACAACAACAACTCCTCTCGCCAGGGCTGCGTTTGAGCAAAGCCTAACAGGAAAGACAAGGAGATGTTAAAGATGAGTGAAAACAGTTGCTAAATAGCTGCTGAACTACTTAAAGACAAATGTAAAGAGCAGAAATTCAAAGCAATGGAACGCAAAATATTCAAGGAAAACGCTGGTTTGAGGTTCGCAAAATTTCCCTCCTCGCAGCTCTGTGGAAAACCAGCTCATTCTTCTGCTCCTGCTTGTTGGGGGTTTGGTTTTGACCCACCGAAAAAGCTGTAACATGGCTGAGAACCTGCGGTTATGAATCGTTTGTTGTTCAGAAGAAATCAAACGAGACTATAGCGCAAGAACAACTTTCTCCAATGCTAAAAACTAGGTTTTAAATCTGCACTTCAAAGTAATGACATCGCATTCATTAACATGGTAGGAAAATAAACACGACTGCAATCAGACAAATCATTTGGTGCCCAATTTCTGTAAATAAAGAAATTGTAACTCCAATACCCTGCACCTAATTTATTTCCTTTTGTTTAAAAAAGAGGCAGCTGTTCGCTATTGTAGCCACAGCGTCCTTATAGGCTGAGGATAACGATTAAAGTTTATATTAAACAAAGTAAAGCAGAGCTCGGGAATCTGTTTGGGGATATCGATCTTCAAAGGTGATGAAATCTCTTCAAATTCCCCCAAATCTTGACTGCAAAGAGGTGCTGTGTGTCCGTGAGGAGACTGGATAGGGCAAAAAGTTGTAGATATCTTAAACTAATCTGCGGTTACATGTCCAAATTCAAGGCTAGTGGTTGAGAATTGCATCTTAGTGACCGAATATATATGGGAAACAAGGGAATAACTGAATACTTATTTTCCCCAGAAGATGAAAATTCTTCATGGAAAGGAAGTTCTTCTTTCTGGATTCTATTTTTCTTTCTCTGTCCAATACAGGTTGAGAGAAAGCCTGCACGTGATTAAGCAATTTAAGGTTGCTAGATGAGGAGAAAGGTGATGAAGCATACAGCAGGAAGGAGGAAACGCAGGCACACCCCTCGGACATTAAAGTAGCAGTACCCGGTGCAGGGATCCTGTTAAAAGAGGCTGTTGTTTAATTAAACCCAAGTTTTAATAACTCAAATTCGTAGCTGCCCCAATGTATTTTTCTTAAGTTTCACCAAAGGAAAAAAATATCCAGGGAGGATGGAGGATAGAAAGGGGCAACTTTCAGATGTCCTGAGGAAAAAACCAGAAAGATATATTCCAGCAGTAGAGGTGGTGAGGTAAAGAGGAGCTCTGGGAAAGGGGAAAAACTGAGCAAGCAAGCTGAAGAACAAGAGAAACTGGGTTTTGGGGGCCTTCCCTCCCAGCACACGGTGCTAACATGAGATGGAGGACATGGGGCAGTTCTCCAGATCTCTTCGATGATCTCCCAGAGGTCCCTTCCAACCCCTACCATTCTGTGCTTCCCGGTGAACATGCCCGGCGCACGATGCAGAGAGGTTGGCCTAAAGCTGCTGCATCTTCTGCAAGAAAAGGACAGGGCAGCTCAGCCAGCACAGGTTTTGAAACATTCCCACCAGGAAAAAGAAATTTAAATCTCTTCCTTCCCATTCCCACTTGAGTTGATTGTTCTGAGCCCTCTACATCCACTACAATGAACAGCTTCTAAGCAAGACCAGCACAGTTGTGTCAAATATTTTATTAACCTTGACTATTAACCATATCCCTAGACAATTAAAGCCCTGAAGGGACTCAGGCGAGCCAAGTCCTTTAGCATAACTTTGTCTCCTCTCCTCTGAAAATGGAGAAGAGCCCCCCAGGGCAGCGTGCCCAGCTCCGTGGCAAAAGCCGGGTTATTTTGGGGAGAAAGAAAGACGGTTTGAGCAAGCGTGCGCTCCGCTTGAACAAAGCCCTCCAGCTAAGCCAGAAAAAAACTTCTGATGGACTGCAGAGCATGGCGTGTGCATCCCTTGTGTTCCAGAAAATAAAAATCAATATCATGGAAAACTAGAATAGGGCTTTGGGGGGAAACTGCCAAGTCCTCGGCATCTCCCGCTCCCCCCACCCCTCTATCAGATGGGTTTCTACCGGAAAGCAAATGAAGAAATGAAAGTGTCAGAAGCAGATGGCTTCTGTTTGAAAAAGAAAAAGGAAGGAAAAAAGGTAACTGAATTTTCACATTGCCTGCTTTGTTCTTCCTCGGGGCTATCGCAAAGAAAACCAGAGGAGAAGTGGAAGATGCTTTGGCTCAAACCTCTTTATGGAGTAAACCATAGCCTATCCTAATATTTAATGCTAAATATTTCACGTATTGAATGCAGCGAGTTTCTGCTCAGTTCGGAAGTAAACCAAACAAACCCAACCAAACAGAACACACACGAGCTATTCAATAAACACCTTAGATGTCGAACAACGCCGTTCCTCCCTCTTTCGACTTGCTAAGACTAACAATTTTATATCCTCCCTGTGAGAAATTTTACCTAAAAGCACGGTGGGGAGCTGCATTACGTGCTGTGATCGCGGTATAATTTCTTCCAGGGCAAGCAAAGAACTAACTTCAGGTTTCAACATGCAGGCACTCAAGAGAAACAGCAATTTTCAGTTCGTTTCCTGATTTTTAACTGTAAAGCATTTGCCCACGTACAAGTGACTTAAGGATGGTCACAGCAGAAGCATGGATTGAGGATGCAGAGATGCCCGAGCTTTCTCCAGCAGCTTTTCTTAACGTACACAAGAACTTCCTACCACAAACAGAGTTTGCTGTTATCTGAAAGCTCAAGATACAGGCAGTCTCCACCTAGAAGCAAAAAATCATTAAAATTATGATATCACGCTGTTAATTCTGATGCAATAAAGCGCTGAAGCAGCCTGCAGCAGCTTATCGTGCAGGAGCTCCTGCTTCCCATCTGTTCACTCTGGCCACCAGGATCTATTCTTCTATTTTTCCCCTCCAATAGCCACGGAAACAATTTCTAATCAATAAGATATTCCTTGGCAAGACCAAATGATTCAAGGGAAAGCCATGACCTGCCTGCTATGCCAATGAGTCAGTCCCTTCCCTTCCTAGAAATATAACTAACATCAGCAGATATGACAAAATGATGTAGTGACAGCAGCGCTGCATCAGCGATGCGACGGCAGGACGCAGGGACGCAAAGCCCCCTCCGCTCGAGGGACCAGAGAAACTTACGGCTGATGCCACCAACCCCCAGCTGCTGTAGCTCTGCTGGCTCACACAAAGTGTTCTGCTAAAGGATGCTTTCAGCAGATGAAAAGGTGGGCAAAAGGGACCTCGCACACCATCAGCCTCCCTCTCTTGAAGCAGGACTGCAGAGATGGGTGAGCTCAGAATTAGCTCCATGCTGAAAGACCCAAGGATTGGAGATCCCCTGCTCCACTGTCTTACTCACAAAGAGGTTTCTCCTCATGTCCAGTATGACCTTCCCAAGTGGCAACCTGAAGCCACAAAGTAAAAATAAAAGCAAATATATCAGGTCCTTACTCCTAGATACCTTTCCTTCTGCTTCACACCTCGGTATGTGCTCATTATATACATTTGTTAAAAGCATCAAGATGTCACTTCCCTCGATGGGAATCGCCAGCACTGGCCCATTTCCCCATCTTACTATCAGCTCTGCACTGATGAACTGTCCTCCAGACACCCCCCTCACCCAACACGCAGAGTAACAGGTATGAAAGGCGTCACAGAATCTCTAGGGTTGGAAAAGACCTTTAAGATCATCAAGTCCAACTGTTACCTAGATCTACCACTACTACACCGTATCTAGATGGTTTTTAAATACACCCAGGGATGGCAATTCAACAACTGTTCCAGTCTTTGATAACACCTTTGATATAGAAGATTTTCTTCATGTCCAACCTCAACCTCCCCTGGCAGAACTTGATGCCATTTCCTCTTGTCCTGTCAGTTGTGACTTGGGAGAAGAGACCAACACCCACCTCTCTACAACCTCCTTTCAGGTAGTTGTAGAGAGCGAGAGGGTCTCCCCTCAGCCTCCTTTTCTTCCGACTACCCAACCCCAGCTCCCTCCCTCACTCCTCATAAAACCTAATTCTTAGGACCCCTTCACCAACTTCGTTGCCCTTCTCTGGACCTGCTCGAGGGCCTCGACGTCTTTATCCTGCGGCACCCAAAACTGAACCCAGAGCTCACAGCGTCTGGTACCGAAGCAGAACATTGCCCAACACAAGCCCAGGCACAAGCAGAAGCCTTTGGTTTCTTCTTCGAGTTAAAAAGTTGACACAAAAAGCCACGGCTGTAGCAAGCGGCACCTTCAGACGCAAGGGCACCGAATGAAGTCAAACCGAACATTTTCCTGCCCTGTGAGAAATAACCTCGAGCAAAATGACTGTGGCAGTGTCACGCAAGATGAATACAACTCTCTAAGCGTTCTGCCTCGCAGGAGGACACGCCAGGCACCAGCTGCAAACTATAGGCAGCAAAGCACACCCAGATTTAGTCTACTGGTATTTTTTTTTACTTCTTTTTCCCCACCCTTTTCTTGTTTAGGTTTTTTTTTTCCTAGTGCTGTCACTGTCTGTTGCGCTCCCGGTCAGACTCATGACAGAACTGTCCCGAGCTCCGCTGGCCATCTAAAGAAACAGAATTCAAATTGTTTCTAGGAAATAAACATTTTGCCAGTTGTTGCCTCCTGCAATAGGCAAACACATTAGCTCGACTCTCTGGCTGTTAAACCAGGAAATCCAAAGTGCGCAGCAGTTGTGAAAAGGAGCTTTTATGGGGACTGTGCGAGTTCAAAACAGCAATCTACGCCAACCTCCCTGCTATCTGAAATTCCATTACAGATGCTCGAGTACTGACTGCAAAATGATTTGCTGTTCGACTACAAAACAAACAAACGAACACTCGTGTCTAAATTTTAAACTTTTCCAACCAGTGCAACTGGCACGAGAAGCTGCGTGAAGAAAGAGATGAATAGAAAAGCGCCTCGCTCGACACATCTCTGTAGGAACAAGGAGGAGGTTTTCACCAAGTCTAAGCACGGAGGAATGAATCCCTCACCTCTTCTATGCTGTCACCTACTACTATTTCCATCTGTTACCATTTATATGACTCTTCTCCTTGAAGCCACCCCTTCGCAGTTCAGTTGCCATTCCTTAGAGAGACCTGTACAGAAGAGGGAGGCCTAAAGATGGAGATGGCTTGGCCTTGACACTGCTTGAGGAGAGGCTGTGGTGCCACCACCACCAATACCAGCTCAGGACCAACCCAGACTGGATGCAGACACAGTAATGGACTTCAGCTGCTGGCTTTAAACTAGCTGAAAGGACAGAAGACAGCAGAACGGTCATCAGCCTAAAGCCTGTCGGTACAAAATAAACCCATCACCGCTTCAGAAAGATATCTGAAGCAAGAGTGAGCCAAAAAGTACATCATGTCCTGTGGTGACGGCAATTGAGCTGCCGACACGTCTCTGCTACGAGACCTAAACCTGAATTTTCTGCATTGTCAAACCATTTGTTCACGAGAGATGTGTCCTCTTGTGACAGGACAAGGGGGGATGGTTTAAACTAAAAGAGGAAGATTCAGACTGGAGAGCAGGAGAAATTGTTGGTGCTGAGGGTGGGGAGAGCCCGGCCCAGGCTGCCCCGAGAGGTGGTGGCTGCCCCAGCCCTGGCCCCATTGCAGGGGAGGTTGGCCGGGGCTCTGAGC